>JAZGTJ010006159.1:0-25652 GCA_036877575.1 Botia almorhae | reverse complement strand
TTCAGAATCAGTCTTCAGAATCAGTCTTCAGAATCAGTCTTCAGAATCAGTCTTCAGAATCAGTCTTCAGAATCAGTCTTCAGAATCAGTCTTCAGAATCAGTGCTGTTAAAAGAATTTGTTTGCTAACCGTATCTTTCTCTTTCTTCACAGTACATCTTTGGGGAGTTCAGCCCAGATGAGTTCAACCAGTTCTTTGTGACTCCCCGCTGTTATGTGGAGGTAGAGAAAAAGCTACATAAATATAAAAATTACTGTGTGTGTTTTGTGCCATCAGCTATTGGGTGAAACGTGTCCAGGAAATGTTTCGGTCCAAATAAATTAAATTGTATTTGCGTGAAACAAAATAAAGCCTGTTTTAGGATTTGTATATATTTTAAAATTGTGACATTATTTTGTGCTTTTAAGACACATAGAAATGTGTCCTGGACATGTTTTCATGAGATTCACTTTAACAGTGTAAATAGAACATTCACCAGCTTCACACTTTAACATTTCAGTAATCATTTTAAAGGACACGTCCTTTTCTGTCTGTCTCTGATAGTCTATAATATAAAAATAGTTTGTCTGTAGTTCAGATTTATATGAATTATGATTGTGGAATAAAGGTTGTTTGTATGTGATTTCATGTGATCGAGTGATCTCATGTCCATTTCTTATCAGCTTCCCCCCTTCAATGATAAAGTCACCTGTGTCAGTCATTCCTCAGGTAAGATAAAAGCCTCATTTACTGCACACTAAGATACCGATTTAGATACAAAGATATGATATATAGATCCTTAATCAGAATTACACACACACACACATAGAATAGAAAATTCCAAAGTTTTTATTATCTGCCCTATTTACATCCTGACACTTATTGTAATAGGTTGGTCCTCCTTTGCTAGTGAGTTTAATGTAGACCTCCTTAGACTACATGCCCATCTCTGTAGTCTTAATAATCTGTCCCGAGACAGTATCATATTGCCCTCTTGGGTACTTGTGACCTTCACCCTCATCTGTATCAATTATTTAGGAGGTTGCTACACTCCTGCTATGCCTTGCATAATGGAATCATTGAGACTGCAGGTCTGCGGTGAGTGTTCGGTCCACCACACGGCACCGCCGCCGCCTTCCGTTTTCTTAGCAGAACTCAACATACAGATTCTAAACACTGACAGCTTTCTAAACCTCCCAACGCCTTTATCAGTTTTAAACCCTCATTCCTGCCTGTCCATTTAATCTGTGGCGCTTTGCATGTTGTAGGTGACAGGTGTCTCTGGTGCATAAATGCATCTACCTGCAGTGCTTGCAGTTGACAAGAAGATTTTATGACTTACTACTTCTCAGGAAATCTCTCTCCCAAAACTCGGTTCTCTAGTGAAATAAAATTGTGATTCTGAGGCCGTCTTTTGAGTCCTCTGAACTGAGCCCTGTCAAGAAACAAGGTCTCTTAATGGTCCACGATCTGCTTCTGAGTTTGTTCTTCATGCTTTCTTTAAACAAGCCCTCTAAAATGAATACTAACAGGTGTCCTTATCTCTTCATATAGTCATTGCTTGGGAGTTTTGTTCCCACAATGGTTTCTGGTTGCTTTGATGTTTTTGCTGATTTCTGAGCACTGTTTGAGACCTGACGTCTTAATGGGAGTAATTGTGACCTGCATTCACTAATGCTGTTTTCATTCACTTTGAACTATCTTTCACTGCTTAAAACCTGCACAGTTCAAAACCACAAACCTTATACAGTGTATCCTGTCAGATTCATTGTGTTTGATTAATGACAGCTGATGCATGGAAAATAATTACATATAAAACACACTTTTCTATTACATTTTAGTAAAGTATCTGGTAACATCATCTCTAGTAGCTTGTAAACTTGAAATGCTTATTGTTTACAATGCCATTTAGGTTAAAGCTTTTGGAATAAGTCACCCAGAGATGAAAATGGACTGTCATGAGTAAATGAAGGCAGAATTTTTAATTTTGGGTGATCTATTCCTTTAAGAAATGGTCTCTTTGTTTAAATGATAATTATAGGATTGAAAGCCTCCTGTTTACGTCAATATAACTGAACTGTTTTTGTCTGCAGGAGAAGACTGTCAGCATATCGAGTTTGGTGTGGACGAGGTCATGGGTGTGGAGCCAGTGACAGTGAAAGATCCACTGTACAAAGTGTCCAGCACTTTGAATCCTCAGGCCCCAGAGTTCATCTTAGGCTGTCAGCCGTCTCAGAAGGCCCTTTCTACATCCACATCTGTCTCTGACATCCCAGATGGTGCAGACTTTAATTCGGAGAGCTCAGCGCTGGGCAGCCAGCAGTCCTCTTCAGATATGGACGGGGTTTCCGGTGGTTTGGGACAACGGAAGAAAAAGAAGAAACGACCACCAGGATATTACAACTACCTAGAAGGTTCTAACAGCAACAGCACTGGCATGGTCACAGATGGAGTTGGGGGCTCAGGTCTGGTAAATGGACACGCACTGAACATCCCGCTCATGGGCTCAGAGGACATGGTTGGGGAGATGCTTGCTGATGCTGAGCTTGTTTCCCCCATTTCTGTAACATCCACAACACCAGCACCCCAGACTGCCCCCATTTTCCATGAGAGGACTTGTGAAAGCCCTGACAATTCAGCATTGGACTTGACGAGCAGAGCTGCTGTTTTGTTGGACCAAAATGGCGCAGCTTCTCTGTCTACTTCATCCTCTCTGAGCAGCGGGGTGCCTAATGTTACCAGAACTGCAGAATCTCCAGCCTTTGAGAGTCCAGAACCTCTGGGTAATGGAGGGCACAGCCCCTCTCCACCATCTCCCACCCCCCCCTCTGCTGCTGTGGCCACGCCCACTCTTTCTGCTACTACTGATGAGAGGGAGGCAGAGGGATCAGGGGAGGCCAATGGGCTGCCCGCTGGAGCTGCAGACAGACTCCAAGACTTGCCTGAAATGGGTGGGGTGCCGTCAGCTTCTCTCACCCCTCTCCCTTTAGACTCGGAAGTCTCGCTTGCCCCCCCTGCAGCACCTGTGGTCAGCCCCCCCAAATCCTGGGCCAGCCTCTTCCACAATGCCAAGCCTCTGCCTGGAGGTCCTCAGGCTTATGTGGAGATAAAGAGCACACCTGCTGTGGTCATGTTCACTCCATCTGCCTCAGAACTGCCTGAGAAGACCACTGAGGTGCGTGAGGGCCCTGTTCCTGTGTCTGAAGATCCAATGGCCCCAAGGCTGGCAGGTGGGGTATTTGACTGTATTCAAGTTTTCAGATTTTCCCAAGCATATGTATTGTACATGAGTATTTCATTACATGATCTGAGAGCAATATACAAGATAGACCAAATAGTATATACAGGCATGTTGTGTTGCAGTATATGCAGTCATAAATGTTGCATATTGATTCATTTTGAGACCCTAACTTATCTGTGTTAGAACCACCTGTCCACATTAATGGGAACTAGATAATGGTTGTCAGCTTTAGTGATTTAACTGTTAGTGTGAATTGGTTAACGGAGAGCATTATTAAATCTGTGTGCTTTACGCTTCTGTCCACAAGATGGCGGCAGTATTGTGGTGATCTGCATGCATTGCTCATTTGCTCTGCTGTGTTCTGAACACTTCAGACAGGTGCTTAGGGGCTTTCCTCTGAATCCTTTTAACAACCACACTTCCTTATCCCATCACTTAGATTTATCATCACAGAGCTTGTGCAAAGACCCACTCTGGTGACGCAATTACACGTCCCTATTTTTACCCTAACTCTGGGAAGAAAACTTCACCGAATGTTAGTGTGTCATCAGAAGTGTTTACTTCATGAATTCATCTGGGTTTTCTTGCCCTGCTGAACTATAAATGTTGTTGCGCAAGACTTGAGGCGTAACTTGAACATCTCCTCCAAATTTGTCATAAATCCATCTGCCTGGTGTTTTGCCCAGACGTGCCATATTATAATTGTGCACGTTATATTGATCTCAGAGCTGGTGTTGTGGTCTTTGTAGAATTTTCACTTGGTTAAATGTGGCTTATACAGCATAACAGGAAGAGCATTGGCTTGACTGATGGCATTTATATGACTGCCGTTCAGCTGTGGTTTTCATCAAGACTGCTAATGGAAAGAAGATGTGTGATCTTTTGACTTTCTTTTATTATATGTATACACGTGTATAAAATGGTGATTATTGAGGTATGTGTCTTTCCATCAACATTTCTTTGTCACTTGGACAGATACTAAACAGTGATGAATCTCTGCTCTTGTTCTGACCATTGGCTGCCCTGGTTTGAGTTGCAGAAGATTTCGACAGAGAGCTATTATGCATTTTATTGCCTCACATTGGAATTTTTTCCTCCTGCTGCTGTTTTGAGGTGTGACATGATAAATGTGACATGGCCCAGATTAAATCCATGCAAAAACAGACTCATACAACCAAAATCGTAAATCAGAAATCTTAAAATGCTTTTCAAAAGGAGCCACATTCTACACTTTTAAAGTAAAGTGATGCGCAGGCTAAGTATAGTGACCCATAATCACAATGTGTCCCCTGTATTAACTCATCCAGTTAGTGCACACATTGGAGTAGTGATGTGTGAACACACACCTGGAGCAGTGAGCAGCACTGCGGCACCTAGGGAGCAGTTGGGGAGCTTGTTGGGTTTTGAGCGGTTTTTTTGCACCTTGAACAGCCAACATTTCATAAGCAGTTTCTGTGCTCTCTCTCTGTGCCTTTAAATCACTGTATTTGTTACCAAATGTTTGTCATGTACCAGCAAACAAATTGCCAAATTTGTGCTACTTCATATCAAGTTTATGAAGTTAAAGGGAAAATTTACTCATGTTGTTCCAGACCTCTCTGACTGTTCTTGCTGAATGCTTGTGTGTCCTTTTTGGAATTCGGAATCTAATAATTGCAGAGAAAAAATTAACAGATTTTTCGCAGAAAAAAGGCATTTGGGTTATAACAACAATATTAACAGAAATGTAATCATTTACCTTCAATTCCATTTATGTATCAATACATGCAGATTTCCACGTTACCATGGGAACTGTAGCTTTATTTCAGTCTCCCTTCCTAGGCGTGGTACAGAATTCTCTTCTTTTGGCCTCAAAGAGCTTCATGTTTGATGACCACATGACGCAAGATGGGAGTGATGGACATGTCAATCTTATTCACTTGTTTCACAGTCATGTTTGTTCTTTTCCAAGCGTAATGTGTTTTCTTCCCCTCCATCAGAAATAATGGACAGTGTGAAGTTGATACACAAGCCAGTGTCTCTGCAGCCACGAGGACTGATAAACAAGGGGAACTGGTGCTATATCAATGCCGTATCCTTTGGCCTGACCTGGCTTCTTCCAGACTGGTGCAACATTGCTAATTGTGTTCAAACCACAAAACTTGTTTTGCTTTTGCCCCTTGACTCTGAGCTTCAGACCCTACAGGCTCTCATTGCGTGTCCACCCATGTATCATCTGATGAAGTCTATTCCCCTTTTCAGTGAGACACAGAGACCCTGTACATCCACACCTATGATGGACAACTTGTAAGTTCTAGGTTGATTTTGTTCTTTCCGTGTTTTTTTTTTTGTGTGTATTCCTGCCACAACCTGGCAGGATAATAAACGCTTGTGCTTTTTGAGCAGTCATTACACAGCTGCTTATTGTGATGTTTTGACATGTATGTAATGAAAGAAGAGAGATCTGTAATACTGTGACCTGATCTTCTGTCTTGTAGTGTTCGGCTTGTGAATGAGTTTAGCGGTATGCCTGTCCCTTCTAAGACCAAACAGCAAGGTGAAATCTCTCCACCACGAACTCACCACATATCATCTTAACTTCCTTTCTCTCTGTTTCATGTAAAGGATGATGTAATCATCAGCTCTTTTTGCAAAATGAGCCCTGACGGGGTTATCAGGACCTCAGAGAGGTCTCGAATCACCCTACAGAGGACTAGCCAATCAGAAGCAAGTACTACTGAAAGCTGTGTAATAAATGTAATGTATTCTGTGCTTCTCTATTGTAGCTGCTGGAGACAAGATAATGAAAGACATCAGAGCCGGCGTTCCTTTTGAACCCACATATATCTACAAACTGCTCACCCTCATCAAATCCAGCCTTTCTGAGAAGGTAAACAGCATGAAGAGTGAACTTTTCCATCAAGAGTTAGTCATGTTACAGTGACCAATTACTGGCTGTACTATTGCTCAGACCGGGAGTCATTTCTAAGTTGTAAACTCCTAAAAACACCTTGTGGCAGCATGTTTTGCATGAGCAAGCGTAACTTGAAAAGTTTTTGGAATGTGACCACGTCACAGTGAAATCAAAATCACAGGCATTCACAGGCCAACCTAAACACAAGAGCTTCCTGTTCAGTGTCTTTATCTGTCTGCACATTCAAAACTCCGGACTGACAGTCCGAATCTTTTAAAGAACAAGCACAGAGTGATAAAGGCTCAGTTGTGATGTTCTTCATCTGTTAATCAGTCTGTGGATGATGTATGGTCTTCCAGATATGAAAAACATAAGTGGAAATGTCTGAAAGATTCTGCGTCCTGTCTTCACTGCCTCTATCTCTTAATACTGTACATGTTCTTTCACATTTGGTGCATTATTAAAAATGATGTCCAGTTGATCAGTTAAATTAGTTTGGATCATTATAACTGTGTGGTCTGCTTCATACAGAGGTGTGAATTCCAGCTTTGATTTGTGACATCCTGCGTCAGGTGTTGTGGTTTGGTGAAGCTGGTGGTTAGCACTGTTAATGATGTTTATTTTTTGTGTGTTGTTCTCAGGGTCGGCAGGAAGATGCAGAGGAGTACCTTGGTTTCATTCTAAATGGACTGCATGAGGAGATGTTGGCTCTGAAGAAGCTCATTTCTCCACAGGAAGAGAGTACGGTCCTTACTACAACAGAAACCATATTCACTTCATTTCAGGCAGATGTGTGTTAACTGAATAATTGTTTGCTTGTAAAAAAAAAAGTGTTTGGTTTCTTTTGAGCAGGAGCGCCCACAGCAAACGGGCCTGGGCCTGAGTCTCAGTCTGGTGTGCAGAAAGACCCTGCTGAGAGAGAGGAAGAGGGCAGTGAGGATGAGTGGGAGCAGGTCGGACCCAAAAACAAAACCTCCATCACCCGCCAGGCAGACTTCATCCACACTCCCATCACTGACATATTTGGTGGTCACATCAGGTGAGCTTGACGAATATCTTAGGATTTCTGTTCATCACAGTTTTGGAATTTCACAGTTTTTGTATCTCAGTTCTGGAATTACACGGTACTATAAAAGCTATTATTGTTTTATATAGTTTCATGTGCAGTCTTGTATTCTTCTGCGTTTTTGTCTGATTATAAGTTGCGTGGTGGTGTTTGCAGCTCATTTTTATTTTGTAGTAGTTGAAGAACTTATACAGCACTATGATTTATCATTAAAAGTGTTTAATATTAGTCAAAACATGTCATTTAACTGAGCACAAGTGTCAGTTCCCACTGCTAAGGTAAAATGAGTGGTAACCAGTTTTTGTAGTTTTTAGTTGTAAATTGTATTTGTCCTGAGAGTTTGAGAACCACTGCTGTAGAGTAATAGCTCTCATACAGAGGCTAGGAGACATCTGACCTCTTTGGCACATAAAACCACTGAGATGGACAGATATGCAACATGTCTGCAAGCAAAATAAACTTTTGGAAAAGAAACCGTGGCACCAGGAATAGGTTTGGCCCTCTTCTCATTGGCTCACACTGCACAGTTTGGTATGACATCAGAATGTGGTACGTGTGGTGTCGTCTGCAGCCCATCCTGCTGTCCTGATGCTCTTCCAAGCCATGTGCTCACAGCCATCACAAACACTCGCTGTGTCTCACTACTGCACAATGACAAGCCCTGTGGCGTAAGCCAGTGAGCTGAAATAGGCAGCAGCAGACGCCTGAGCATGTGGGGGCATCAAAACTTAAATCACTGTGTTTGAGGCTGTGGTTTGGCACACTGAAGTTGGGCACAAGCTGCTTTAGAGGTGGAGTAACGTGGAGGCTGCCACATGGAGAATTTCAGGAGCGAAGCACTTCTTTTGCTCTCCTCTGACACTTGTAGATGTTCAGCTTTCTGAAAGTATACTCCGGTTCTCAGTTTTCTGATGTGAAATTTGATTTAAGCTTAATTGTTTGAGTTTACTTTGATCTTTAGAGTTTTTTACTGTTTTTACCTTACATTTACATGGTTAGCTTACAGGTAAAATAACATTTTTCCTATTAAACAACGTTCTGCAAACCTCCCATGCGCCTTGGGTTAGTGTTTATTAACTCTCTTGTGTTTGGTGTAGGTCTGTGGTGTACCAGCAGAGCTCGAAAGAGTCAGCCACCCTGCAGCCCTTTTTCACGCTGCAGCTTGACATCCAATCAGAGAAGATCCGCACAGTGCAGGAGGCCCTGGAGATACTGGTGGCCCGGGAGTCTGTTCAGGGCTACACCACTAAGAGCAAGCAGGAGGTGTGGATCATTAACACTGCACATTATCATTGTTACATTAGAATTCCTGACAGTGATCACTATATTGCTGTTGTGTTGATTACTCTGGCTTTGATGGGAATGGAATTTATCCAGAGGCACAATGACAACAGTCCCATAATTAAGATGCTCAAATGTAGTTCTCTCTCTCTCTCTCTCTCTCTCTCTCTCTCTCTCTCTCTCTCTCTTTCTGTCTTTTGGCTGTAGATTGAGATTAGCAGGAGAGTGACTCTTGAAGAACTTCCTCCGGTTCTGGTTCTTCACCTCAAGAGATTTGTCTTTGAAAAGACCGGTGGATGTCAGAAACTGGTCAAGAATGTTGATTACCCTGTTGATCTGGAGATTAGTAAAGGTATCTTGCTTTAATAGTCACTGAAACTGCTCTGCTGATATCATGGTTTAAAAAAGAGTCCTGTATCTGCTTTTCTTTTGGAGTCACATGCACTGTGTGGGTCCAGTCTGTTTTAGAACATCTCACCCAAATTCCCTTCAAACCTCTTTGTTTTAATGGTGGGTAACATATTACTCTCCATCGTTACATGAGCAAAAACCTGCGTTCTCTCTCAAAACAACTCCTTAAGAGACTCGACCCCTTCACTAAAATCAGAACCTGACCAAAATAAACATGAGCATTATTGAGGGAGCAGCTCAAAGCCCTTTCAGTTATGAATGGTTTCCTGCTGATAAAAGTCAGCTATATTACACTGGTTGGGAACGGTAAATACGAGTAAACGCATCTGGACTTTTGTAGTCTGGATTCAATTTACTAAAATACGGAATGTCTCTTTTTCTTTTAAATACTGGTTCTCGTTTCTCAGAACTAACAATAACTCATGTTAATAGTTGTTGTTGGCCTACTCTGTGTGGTGTGCACACTGGTCATTGTGGTGTGGTGTTCTCCTGCAGATCTCTTGTCACCAGGGGTGCGGAGCAGAACTTTGAAAGGCCAAAGAACCTACAGGCTCTTTGCAGGTATGTTCTTCCTCATCATCATTGGCACATCATCATTCTCCTCTGACCAATAGTGTCTGCTGGATGTTTTGACTGTTGTTTGGTGGCAAAATATTGTCAGTTAATACGGCTTTTAATTGTAAAATTGGGTTAAGATATCGGAAGATTTGCTGTAAAAACAAGAAGAGCACAGTGTAGCTGAGTGAGTCATGTTTTTAACTAATGAAATATGGGAAAATGATAATGGTGTGGTGAAAATGCTATGATCATCATGTTTGTCCGTTTGATACAAATTCTGTTCATATGAACCAGTATGGCAGGCTTGTGTGAAAATACGTGTTTAATGGCTTTCAGTAAGCTGTCATGAAGAACTCCATCTCCATTCATCCACACACGGCTCACTGGCCTGTTCAAACACACATGGTCTTCCCTTACAGGAGATCGGCTGGGTGAGCAGCAGCCGCCCTGCAAATGCTTTGTTGGTTGTTTATTTTCCTTTTCCCTAGCCTATCCAACAGTAGCCCTAGCAACAGTTACTATACCAATACATTTCCCAGAAGTCTCTTCTAAATGTTTTACCATATTTTACCATCTGCTGTTGTGGGAAAATAAAAGTCAAGACTTAAGTTTACTCATGTGTGATACGACATACAAGATATTCCGTCATCCCTGATGATCTGAATACTGCCAGACTCTTACTGAGATTAAACTCCATGTAATCAAAGTGGTGTGGCCTCCAGAACTGTTCAGTCGAGGTCATTTTTGTGCTGCTTTCCCTGGGTGTGTTCAATTTAAAAGGACCATTGATACCATGTAGAGCTTAAAGTAAGTTATTCTGTATTCCAGAGTGTAAATCTATTTTATTTACATTTAGCAGACGCTTTTATCTGAAGCGACTTACAAGGTGAGGAAAACAATAAAGCAAATCATAGCAAATCAGATGCAACATCTGCCGTAACTTAATCATTAACCAAGGTTCCAGCAATTTATTATGTGATATCCTTATTTGTATGTAATAATTGACTTGTAAATAATATATTGTTTGTATGTAATTCATCTAAAGATTGCTGGATGGCGTCTGTTTTGGGTCTGTGTTTTGAATGTGGAGTTGTCCTGCAGTGTACACTCATGTTTAAGGATATCACATATTACAAAATATATAATGATATTAAAATCTAAGGGTTTTACAAAGTGTAAGTGCGTGTGTATGCGTGCGTGCGTGTGTACGCACATATAAATATACATATAACACACGTTCACACAATTATATAACTGTAATAATGCCTGTTATTTAATCCAGTAATGTGCCTTACAGGTGAAAGACAGATGATGTGGTCTTTTCTCTGTTTGTAACTTCGTGTATGCAAAGCGAATGATCAGATTATTCATAACAAAGGAAGTCTGCTCTCAGCACAATAACAGCTTATTTAACACTTAAAAACAAGAAAAATAGGATAGCTGAATAAAACAAGTCCAGGTAAGAACTGGTTAAGATTTGTAAGCACATAAAGCAGTGCTTGACTTCACAATCCTGCAGTCGTGGTCTTTGCTGTTCTGCTCATACTGTAGAAAGACAAATTTTGCCATCAACTTAGTCTCTTGATATGTTTTCAAACTGTGATGTATAGAATTAATATGCAGTTTTTGACATGCTACATGCACTGTATCTATCTCCAGTCGTCTATCACCATGGGAACAGTGCTACAGGCGGCCACTACACTACAGATGTCTTCCACATCGGTCTGAACGGCTGGTTGCGCATCGATGACCAGACGGTGAAGATCATTAACCAGCAGCAGGTGCTGAAGCAGACTGCAGAACGCACTGCCTATCTGCTGTACTACCGTCGAGTGGACCTGCTGTAGACACCACACACACTCGCACACGCACGCACACACACACACACACAGGAACACTGCCCAACTTCACCACTGTCCTTCAACCCTCACTCCTGCTGTTCCAGAGAGCCAGCTTTTACTTTCTTCTTACTCATTCTTGTTTTCTGAAGGAGAGGTAAACGCAACAGACTTATGTAAAGACTTTCCACGCATGGCCCTGCGCGAGTGCGAGGAGTTTACAGATCCATCTGAATCACTGCTGATGCTGATGGCTACAGCATCTCAAACTCAAACCATTGAGGTTGCAAACCGATGGACTGCGGGGGAATATCATTCGTTCTACATTTTAAGTGGCATAAAAAAGTGTTTTGTCTTTCAGCGAAGGGAGTTATCAGCCTGATTTGCAGCAGTTCAGTGGAGCCTGTTTAATTCTCGACTAGATCATAAAAGAGGCCCAGCACCAGCAAGCTACAGAAATCTGTGCACATCTCTCTGCATTTCTGGAACTCCTCAAGCAGGACACTGTAGTTCATCACCACCACCTCTTCTCCCCCATTCCTCACAATCCCGGCGCTTCAGGATCATGAAAAAAGATATTGGGCCAGAGAAGACGCTGCAGTGTGCTGAAACAAGAAAAGCAAAAAAAAAATTGGCTCGTTGTTTGAGAGAAACCTCTGTGTGGTTTTTTTTTTTTTTTTTTGTAGGATTAGAATGACGATCTTACAATTTTAATGCGCTTTAGAATATAAATGATAAAATGCTTTGTGCACGCAAAAATATAAACGGTCAATAAAATGTGAATGTGCATTTGCACATTTCTCCCAGATATTTAAGTTTTAAAAGTATTAAAGGAAATGCAAAAATCTGAATCTTGGCAGCAGTCAACTCGTTCAGCTTCCTGGGGGTGTTGCGCTTGTTCTGTAGTCAGTGAACTGTCTCTCCCAAACACCCGTGCAGTGTCATGCTGGTGAGCTAAAATTTCTCCATGAACATGAACCTACGTTTATTTTTGCCTCCTCTCACCAGCCTTCATTTGTTTTATTAGATTTTTTTCTCTTAGAAATAAAGTTGACCAGCTGTCCACTGGCTGCTTTTTCAGTAGTGCAGCAAGAACCAGGTCACTCACGCCAGGAGCAACACTGGTGCGTGTTGTGGACTACGTCTTGTTCTGTCGATTAGCCCGCCCTGAGCAGTCAACTGTCGTGTTGAGGCTCTGTGTGCAGCTCTGAGGATGATCTCTCAGAACGAGTCGCAAGAAACCTCTGACTCCATCTTCCGATACTCCAAGCTGTGCTACCAGATCAGCTGTGCATGAAAATGTTGTCGCAGATGCACACAAACAGTGAATCATGTTTGCGTCTGTTTCAAATGCATCGTCAATATTATACCTGATTGTATTGCAATGATTTTTGAAGTTGATTTTTTTTTCTCATTCCCCAATTTATGTTCTATCTGAATTAATTTTTTGAAAGTAAAAATGACCCAAAGCACAACAATGAATAAAGTTATACAAGTACTGCACTTGACCATATTTTTTTCTTTTGACCCTTTAGTTGTCCTTTTTGTCATTTAAATTTTCCACACAATAAAGTTCCATTTGACATGAAGGGGATTTATATCTTTTCATAATATAATGTGATTAGCTCTAGTTGCTCATGACCAGGCCCAAACAGAATCTACATGCACAGAGCTGGAAGGGACTTCTGCAGAATTGGAATGCCTGCTATTGACACACTTTGCATTCCTGTTTTGTGGCCTTTTTTCCATTGGCTGTCTTGATTTGTAGTTACTGGTATGTAGTACTTCACATTTTACAGTAGTCCTTCTGTGTGTAGTACATCCATTTTCTTCCAAATCAACAAAACTGCAGATTCTGGGCCTGCTCGTGATCTTGCAATTGAATATGTCTAACCTAAAAGTGTAAATGGAAAGCTGTCCAGTTCCTTTCAACTTCCGCCTGTTTTGTTGTATCCAAACTTTATATACACGCAGCTAGATAATGCCACATGAATACACACACACTGAGGATTATACAACGTGACAGAGCTTCCACATCAACTCTTCATGTGCTCCTATGTCTGACCACAGGTTAGCCTGCTGTAAACCCATCCTCCTGACTCTGGAAAAGCAAAGCATGAATTTCACATCCCGGCAAATCTTCCATCAAACTGAGTCTTGCTTTCCATTTTATTTGCAGAAATTTGAATGTCATATTTAATGTTCTTTTTAAGAGTGTAATTGTGAAAGTCATGTTTTTCCTTTTTGACCGTATTGAGTTACGTGACTGCAGAGGGATAGAACGAGCGCATCCCCAGGTGAAACCAAAGGATACACAACTCTTAAACAGACACTGTTGCCTCTTATGATTGCTACAAAATGTAAGATGTTTGTTTGTTTTAACCCCAGAACCTTGATGTCATAAGCACCGAGAACTTGACTTGATTTCAGACATGCTTATCAATAAGGAGTGTTGGAGAATCAGCACTGAGTGTTGCTTCAGATGTGTTGATGGCTGATTGCTCATCGTATCTTGTTTACTCCTCTGAAGGGTTTTGTTGTGTGTTTAACCATTGAGACTGTTTCTTTCTCTTCCTTCAGTATGTTGGTCAGGGAAAGTCCTGCTGTAAAGCGAAAATAATGTCTGTCTGTTTATTTTGTGCTTCCTAACTCTTGTGTCTGCTGATATCTTGATGCGTTGAGAATTTGAGCTGCCCTCAGCCTTTGTCAAATGTTCAAATAAAAAAATGAATAAATTGTGGTAAGGATTTTCTTTCTACTGCAGATTAGACTAAAGACCTTCAGCTGAGGCTGTTCCAACAGTCTGGTTTTGTTCCACTGTGTGTTGCATGCTCTGGTAATATGCAGCATAACCACAAACAAACATTCAATAATAAAAACCGCTGATCCTCAACATCCCATTAGCTTGTATTGTAGACTAACTAAACGAGCATGTTGAATTTCAATTGTATTTTTAACAGCCACTGTATAATAATCATTTGGGCTGTATTTCTTTAATTCCTGGTCTGACCATTCAGCATTTGTGGCTCAGTTGGCTGCCTGCTAGTCCAGTGTGCAGTAGTTGGATTATATGGCTGTGCTGTTTGTTTTGTAAAGTAGTGACGAGTCATTATTTTAGAGGCTGTTAGAATAAAGATCCCCTCTTCATTTTAGGAATGCAGGTTTTGGCATGTGGTAGTTCTTTTTGTTAGTTGTGATACTGGTAAAATTAAATATAGGGCTGTAAAGAAATTGCTTCTTGGCTGGTCGTCTGATGGATATGGTACACCTAACTGGAAACACTTCAGGAGCTTTAAAGTTGTCATCTGATTGGTTAAATTCTACAGGATGTCCAGCAGTCTACCTGAATATATGATACTGAACAAACTGTGATTGGTTGCTTTACATGTCAGTCAAATGGCCTCTTGGGTGGTCCTTGGCTAATGAAAGCTGTGATGGAGTCCAGACCGTCTGCCATCAGTATGAAGATCTGGCTATGCTAGACTAGTGTTCCCATAGCCTCACTGTATACAGTGAGCAAAATGTTATTATTGGACTTTGGAAATTTCTGTAACCATATATAATTTTTCCAGCATTAAGTGTTGCATTTCAAGCTAGGACATTTCTTAAAAATATGTTGTGTATTTGTAGCTTAAAGAATACACGCCGTCACAGCTATGCGTTGAGCACTGATGGTCTTTTAATGATGTAGAGTGTTACTTCTTGATTATCTTCACTACTTCAACAATCCTTTAACAAAGGAAGGTTTTCAGTAAAGGGGAGAGATCTTTTTACATGTTCTTACAACAATAAATTGTCTTGGTGCTTCTGACCATCCCATTATTTGCATTTGGCTGACACAGAGCAGTTTCCTTGTTCCCGTTCAGCTTTGGCACTGACTTTGGTTCACACAAACAAACTGCAGGAGTCTGGTTTGCACAGGAATCGTAAACGTGCCTCTGCCCGAGTAGAAAACAGACATTGTTTCTAATGCTAATGTTACAGTGTGGATCTGGTGTTATAATGTTGAAATGAACTTTGTATTTCTTGTACTGTTTTATGAGGAACATCATCTTCCGAGTAGTTTCTTCTTTGGAGTGTTGCTTAACATCAGAAAATGTCAAGGACTTATATATTCATGAGGATTAGTGGTAGTATCAAAGCTAACCCCCTTTTTTAAATTACAGGCAAACATTTTTAAGCCAGGTTTAAACAGATGTTAAATCAGGGTTAAGTGGTAGCGTGAAAAGCATATGAGGGAAAGTATAAAATATCAGTGAAAAACCTGTGACAGCAAATGCATGAACTGTGATGGTGCTGAAGATGTGTTTCTGAAGACGATGTGTTTCAGTAGACTTGAGACAAGGGTGGATTTATGTGACATTTCCACAGATGGACCAGCAGTTTTTAAAACAGTGGAATCAGACACACCGGGAATAATACCTAAATAAGGGTGAAGTATAAACAGTATGAAATCAAAGAAAATGTGAAAGTACATTTGTGTTGTAACCAATTATTATTGTGTCCATTGATTTTGATTATATGAACATGTTTACAAAACACATTTGATTTAGCATGTTTTACTGTTATTGTTTCTTTCCTCAAAACTCTCATCTGTTTCAGCTCTTCTGTAGTGCTGGAGAGAGATCCGTTCATTAACATTCACCTCGGTCAGTGACTCAACTGATACGTGACTGCTGTAAGTATGCAGTTTGAAGTGTGCATACTTATGGGAACACAGTCACTGTCTCACACAACTCTGAGTGTCTACATACGAACTGATGAGTTAAATTGGGTGTATTCGATTAGAGAGACATAAAGGAAGGGTGCTTTTGGGGAAACGCGGTTGAGACCAACTAAACCAGTTTCAGTCACCTTTTTCCTCTTTCGAACACTTTTCAGCTGGTGAAATCCTTCTGTGCATCTAAATATTCTGCTTTTTATGCTCCTTTCACAAGACTCTAGGTCTCCTCTGCCTCTCTTTGTCCACCTTTACAGAGATGTGGAACCTCTGAGTCACTGAAGGAAACGTATATAAACATTGTCAGGTACTGCTTAGAGAAACTTCACTCCTCTCTCCAAATAAGCAACTGGTCATGAGGAGGGGGTTTAGAACCAGTAAGCTGAAGTAAGTGTGACCCCTTAACCCACCTCCAGTTAGCGTCTGGATTTCAGCTTCACTAGCTGAGGTTGGAAGTCTGTGCTGGAATAATAACTGGCAATTACATTCAGATCATCACTGATACATGATGAAAGCAGATTGATGCAGGATGTTTAGGTTATGCAGTTTCAGGGAGAGATTACAGATTATTGGTAATAAAAACGGGATCAACATCATTCAGTGTTTAAATAGAAGTGAAGTCTTGTGTGAAATCCGCTCCAGTGCCCTCTAGTGGCGTTATGAGGAGTTCATTAATATTGGGAGTGTTGAGAATGGACTAGCAGAGTACTGTACTGTATACACACAGTATGCAGTTTGAAACGATAAACAGTAGCCAGCTACAGTGTTGTCATAATTTAACCACTTAATGTGAGTGTAGTCTAGTCTCAGAAATACAATTATTTTAATACATCAAACTTAGTCTATAAAGTCACACAACTTTTGTTGGACCATTCCGACGATAATTTGAAAAAAAAAATTCAGTTGTGATTTTATGGTATTAATTACAGTTGATTTATTATTCAAGGTATAGTGTATTGTACTGTGGTGTTGTGTTATAGTGTTGTAGTGTAGTGTAGTATAGTGTAGTGTAATACAGTGAGGTGTAGTGTAGTACGGTGTATTGTAGTATGGTGTGGTGTAGTGTGAGAGTAGTGTGCTATTCTGAACATAATCATGGTCCCAATACAAACTATTTCTCTCATGAACCACATTGACCAGAGGTTTGACTTTCTGAAATTCTGCCTGTATAAATGTTAGAATTTAAAATTTCAGTGTAATCGAAAACCAGTAGTTCACTCGTGTTTCTTTATTTTGTTTTATAGTTTCTGAAAGCCGATATAACATCTCATGAGTAACTGCAGTGCAGTCGTGTGTAAATGTCCTTGAATCACAGCTTGGCCCAAAGAAGCCAATGCAAACACCATGAACAAGTGCCAAGGACACCCCTTCAGGTCTTCTGTTGACTCATAAGTACAGTACAGGCAGCCAAAGAACACTCTCTGTGTTTGAACTGTTGAGCTTCACTGTTTCTCTGGTGATGCAAGAAGGGATGCGGCCCATATCTCACCCTCATTAAGAAACTTGGTATTTAATAGACTAATGGCTACACTTCAAACTGAGCTGTGTAAATCTCTAGATTACAGTTTCCCTTCTCACCACTCGGCACTGTGTTGTGTTTGGACTTCAGAATGTCACAGCTCAGTTTCCTTATAAAAAAGCAATTCTAATCCACCAAGTCGGGAATGAGTTTGGATTAGAAAAAGATAGCTAGAAGCTGCAGAAGGAATCACTGAAGCAGAGGTACGCGAAGCTGCTCATAATGCATTAAGGTATTAATTTGACACATTAATGAGAATATAAAGTGCCGTCTGTAGTTATTTACTGTATAGATTTATGAAATGATAACTCCTGCCTGTGTACAACAGGGTCTTGTTGATTTTTACTCAACACTATTGTTGAGTTATTGACCTCGTCCACATGTATGAGATACAATTACTATTATATGTCAAAGAAATGTAAAACACATTTAAAATATGAGCTAAATGAAGAAACTGTCCTCTCAGCACATTATGCTTTGAATTTAGAAGTTGCTGGCAAGTTATGAATTCTGTTCTGGTTCCTATGAACTACAGTTGCTCACACTTGTGTCAAATTTCTGAACCCTATATTGTCTGTTCTGAGGATGTGAAGTATTTAGTGGTGGGCACATCAAGTGAATCCATCTGACTCAGCTTTTCAAGCAGGGCCCGTATCTTTGCTTATAGTCACATCTATTTGTTGACCCAGCTCTGACAAGAGCATGTCAAAGTTCCATTATTCCAAAATTAAGATTCTCATTTCCTTCATTGACACTTTTGAGAACTGAGTGGCATGTTTGTGTTGAACAACACATGCAAGTGGAGACAGGTCTAGAGATGACAGTGTTAATGGTTGCTTCAGGAGACTAATAACCCAATGGCATGTTCCTGTCTTGAGATGAATGTAGGTTTGTATAAAGACAGGACAGTTAACAGCGCTGTGGATTTAGCCTGAATTAAGATATCACTCATTAAGAACTAACTAGATGGTTTATAGTTTAAAAAGGTTTATATATTAAAAACGTTAATTTTTCTTACAATAACTTTAGGGTAATAGGGTTTATGTGGGACACAGTTTTTATACTACAAGAGATTGTTATAATTGTGACACCTTCTGTTGTGGTCAGTGGCGTTATTTGTTGGATACAGTAGAAAAAATGGGTAACACTTACACAACTAACATGGACTAACAATGAATAATATTTTTACTAGGTTTATAAAATCTAAAAACAGAATTGTTCATTGATCGTTCATGTTAGTTTATTATGCATTAACTACCGTTAACAGATACAGCTCTTGGGTTAAAGAAATGTTGTTAAGTTACATTACAAGTTACATTAATAAATGCTGTTTAAGTTAAGTTAGTTCATGTTAACTAGGGTAATTAACTATCGTTAACAAATGGAAGCTTACTGTGATTGTAAAATGTATGTAGTTATTGACAATTGAAACGCTTATTGTGAACAGTTCGGCTTTCATTATAAATGTAGATCAAATGATTGAAACGATTAAAATAGTTTACACAACATAGTTCCGATTACAAACTCAAAGCTCAACTGCTGGATCTCGCAGTTCTAACCGGACTCTTCAAAAGTCAAGAACTTTCTCCCGATTATTATGAAAAGATTGTCAGTTGATGAATCATGTTGCACAACTATAACTCATCTACAAACATCAATGTGGTTGTGAAACGGCATCTCTGGGGGTGTGGCCTGCGGTGATTTATGCGATTTGCGTTTTCATCTTGACATCGTTCGTCAGACGCGAGTGTAAGCACGACCTCCACCCGCCTCCTCTCCTCCAGCGAGCTCTGCTGCGCTATAAAAGAGCCCGCTGTGCCGAGTCTCCTCAGCTGCTCACACTGGTTTGCCTGGCGCTCCAGAAACCTCTGGAATAACTCGAGGAAGACCTCGTCCATCTAGGTAAGCTGTTTCAGTGGCTATATAGAGGAAGTTAGTTTTGGTAAGGGTTTGGCTGGTGACATGCAGAGGAATACCTTGCACTAAAGTGCATGCTATTACAAAACTTGCAATTGCTGCCATTTCCTGCCTGCTGCATGACCTGCGTCTGTCATGGTAGCATACAGTTCAGGAGAAGGATGAGATGAAACTGAATGTGAACTGAGAAGAAAGAAAGGAATGAGAGAGAGAGAGAGAGAGAGAGATCTGAAGTGCTCTGGCTCCTGATGAGCAGCACTCTGATTCTTCTTATTTCACATCTTCCTCCAGCACTAAATCATTCTTGCACCCTTCCAACTCTTGTCCAATCCTGGATGCTCTGTAGCCTCTTCATGTTCTGAATGACGACTCTCATGTACTGTAACACTTTCATCCTTAACATTTCTTTCTGTTCCATTAGAGTTGTGATTGCATTCTGTTTGTGTTCAGCTGGTTTGTTTGAAGCACTTATTTTTCTTTGTGAGTAAACACACAGACATGTGTTTACTAGTCAGCATTTGGGGCATGTGTTTAATGCAGCACTTGTGCTCATGGAAACCATATTTCCTTCCAGATTTTCGCTGAACAGAGCCCTGAAGACACACACAAGGCTGTCTACTGTAGTCTGACCCTGAAGCCGTCCCATTGCTGTTGCCATGCACAAACTGGTTTCTCTCGCCCTGCTGTTCCTGACTGCCAGGTTGGCTGCTTCTCTCTTCCTGCCCGACTCCCCTGAGCTGAGGCGACTGATGCAGCGCTATCAGGACGAGTCCAATGGCACAAACACAGACGCACCGTCACGCAGCCGCAGAGCCATCCAGTGGTCAGATCGGGAGGAGATTTTACAGCTGCACAATAAGCTGAGGGGTGAAGTTTACCCAACTGCCTCCAACATGGAGTACATGGTAAGACTGGAAAACACTTCATTTTATACTAACAGACATATTTATCATTTATAACAGCTGGTTTTATTATTCACTGTAATACTACTGTAATACTACTGACACACTATTACTTCAGTGTGTGCCCAAATTTCACTTGAACCATATTGTGTTTTTTTAATTTTCATTAAGAGAAACCAGGTGCGCATCCACTACAAACATTGTTCTAAAGACGTCTTCATTATGCTGCAGTAGCAGAGCTGAGCCGATAAAGCCTGTGCTCAGATCAGTCATTATAGTGTTTATTTCAGTCAGACGTCAGCTGTTATGCACACAGTGTTTGTCTCACTGGAAACAGAGCTGTAGATTTATGGGTTTAGCCGGTAGCTAAGGCTTTAATTTTGGCCACACATGTTGAGAGCTTTAGAAAACCTAAGCATTATTCTGCAGTTAATGACACTAATTTATACAAATTACATTGTGTGTAAGCTGTGGTCCTCTGTTTTTCTGCCGCAGTAAATACATTTAGGTGGTGTAGGTGCTCTCAGATGGGTTGATTTTTATGATGCCTTTAAATGTGGAGACCATTACAGTGAGGCTTAACTGCCTGCTGACACATGTAAAGAACAGGACCAGAAATCAATGACATCACTGTTTGATGAGGCTGCAGTTATTTCAGAGCAATGGCCTCTGCGACACTAACACTTTTAAAGATCATTATTATGACATCATATTTGTCAAAATTACACAATAACAACTCAAGAAATACTCATTTCTGGTGCATAGGCAGATAAACCTGACAGAATTGCCCTGCATCACTTTTACATGGTAATAAATTCATTTGCAAAAAATCTCATATTTTTGTTTCACTAATACTATATGCCACTAAAGTCACTTTAGATTAAAGCATTGGTGAAATGCCTACATTTGGCAAAGGGTGAGTCAGTGTTGATATGATGTATAGAGCATTATGGTTAGTGAAGCTTAGTTGATGGTTTGGAGACATCAGCTACAAGCTGGGGTTTCAGAAGTCTTTGCCAGACATAATGAACAAGCAGAGGTTTGAGAAATGCAGCTCAGCTCTAGCCAGTACCCAGTCATGGCACGGAGCTGAGGTTACCCGATGTGTAAGTGCTTGTACCCATCATGCAACTGGAAATTTACTGGGAGTTCCATGGAGGTAAAGAACAGTGTTCTGTGGACTGAAGGGGTGTTTGAGTTCTCCCTCCATCCCTTTCTTAGGGAGGGGAAATAGGCTGGGGAAATTTGTTTCATTTAACCCTGATTGCTGGGGATTTACAATGGATGTGAGCCAAGTGCTCATGTGTGTGCCTGCAGTCAATGTTTCAGTTGTATTGAGTCTGATTCCCAGCCAGTCAGCTTGTCCAGAATTTCCAGAAAGTCTCAATGCAAATGTTTGAGAATTATTAACTTATGTCAGGCAGTGTGATTTTGATGGTGAGATATTGAGGGTGATACTATTATTTTGCCTGTATTTGTATGATCAGGTGTGGGATGATGAACTGGAGAAGTCAGCCACCTATTGGGCGGGACAGTGCCAGTGGGAACACGGGCCTCAAGATCTGCTCATGTCCATTGGTCAGAACCTGGCGGTACACTGGGGCAGGTACAGTATGAGTGCACCCACATTTACAGAGAACATGTTGGTCTGTTTCTGTCGCTGGTAAAACAGTGCCAAGCAATGTCAGGTTTTCAATGACCATGTGAAATATCAAGGAATTCAAAAATGTTAATGTTCAGATTTAAACAATAAATGTATTTAATTTAATTTTTCATGAAAAGTTTGAGAATATTTATTGTGGGGACTGTGAATGCTAACACACAGATTTGATGTTACTCGGGGATGTAACCTATAAAACAGTGCTGATGTATGAGTGTGTTATCTGTCTGTTATAGGTACCGCTCTCCTGCTTACCATGTGCAGGCCTGGTATGATGAAGTGAAGGACTACACATATCCTTACCCACAGGAGTGTAACCCCTGGTGTCCGGAGCGCTGTTCTGGACCCATGTGCACCCACTACACGCAGGTTTGTAGTTTAGCAGCAGTTCTCCCTGTGCTACTGCATCTACACAACATGATTTACTGTGCAAGAATCATGACTTTCTTTATGATGACAAAGCTTGCGTGAGAAGGTGTTGCTCTTACCAGCCGTGTTTAACAAGCAGCATGTGTGACTGGCATGTACATGAAGGTACAGCTTCAAAAGCACCTTTAAGAGCAGCATATGGAACACAGCCCTGACCACTGCTGTTCATTAGCATCCTTGTGTATGTAACATACACTGCCCCTACAAACCATTAGCTCCAGATCAAGCAGACGCACAAGAAGGGAGGAGCTTAAGTAAGAGAGACTGATCAAAGTTAGAGAGAAACAATAACAGACAGCAACAAGAGTTAAAAACAGAGATCGATGCTCAACACTGGGCTCTCTTTACCTTGTTAATCACTGCCCCTCTGAAAGCAGGTCACAGTTTTTGAGAAGCTTTCCCAGAGACCTACATTGGTTTCCTGTTTGACCCACATTTCATTTGAACATGCAGAGCTCAGAGGTGCAGGGTTGAGTCCATGAAGCAACACTCTCTGGTCATTTCACCTTCTCCAAATGTTCCCTCAGAGATGAGCTTCAGTTTGAACCCTAATGCTGTGCTGTGTTAGACAGGACAGGAAAATATATTGAGGCCAGTTATTTTGCTGAATCACTGTCTCATGACTGATGCCTGTGGCCTCGTTTTTGCACAGAAACAGGAAGAACATTCCTGAGGGAGTATCAGAGTGCAGAAGGGAAATAGAAGCTTCTGTTTGTGCTGTACAGGACTGGATGCAAACCCACTGTGTAGTTTAACTGTGTGTATTACAAAAGGCTGAATAAGCACTTGCTTTCATTTCACAGGCAAATGGTTTGGCTTGTGCAGCTGCTGCACTTGGTGAACTCTGTTGTGTTGAAGTGAATCAGGGAGCTTTCGACCACAGCTGGATAGTCTGCATGCAGCTATTACTTTGTTTGTGTGGATAAGAGTGGATGAAAAACTGACCTGGTCACACTTGAGGTGCTTCTCCTTCCGGCCTGCAGGGCAGAATGAAAGAGGGCAGTCTCTATTCAACTGCCCCCCATGGCCCCATCAGTCTGCCCCTGAAAACGACTTTCTGCAGGGGAGCGTTTCCTCCTCAGAGGGGGTCAAAAAAGATGACAGAGTCTCTTTTACATTTTCCACAACAGCAACAGCCTGTGTAGTCTGTTCCAGTAGATATGTGCAGCGCTAACAGTGATGCTTGCTTTAACAAACACCACTAATAGTAATAATAAACATCGTCTCATTTCAGCTGGTCTGGGCCACGACCAATCGAGTGGGCTGTGCTGTACACGTGTGTGCACGGATGAACGTGTGGGGCGAGACCTGGGAGAATGCCGTCTACCTCGTCTGTAACTATTCCCCCAAGTAAGAGCGTAAACTCTCTGTGTCGAGTTCAGATGTTTAATTACTGTTCCTGAAGATGATGCTGTGAACCAAAACATTTCAAAGGTTCCACCCGCAAACACTCAGGCTGAGGTTTTGGAGTGACTGGAGGTTCTGGAGTGACTGGATTCTTGAGTTCTCTTAACACATGCAGGTTTTGCAGTCATTTCCAATCTTACATTGAACTTGTTCCCACTTTTAGGGGAAACTGGATCGGGGAAGCCCCATACCAACATGGCCGCCCCTGCTCTCAGTGTCCACCGAGCTATGGGGGGAGCTGCAGAAACAATCTCTGTTACAAGGGTGAGGACTGAGTGAGAACGTTTGAAGAGGAGTAAAAATGTGTAAAAACATTTACATTTATGCATTTGGCAGACGCTTTTATCCAAAGCGACTTACATTGCATTACACTATACATTGATCATTATACATTGAATATGTGCAATCCCTGGGATCGAACCCATGACCTTGGCGTTGTTAACGCCATGCTCTAACCACTGAGCTACAGGAAAGCTAAGAAAAGTCTTCATCAGATTCATTAGTTATGTTTTGCTTTCAGGAGACTCTGAGCGTCATGAGACTCCAGAAATGAACGAGGTGGAGAAGCCACAAGAACCCCTGCAGCCTCAATCATCTCCAGCTAAACCTGAGTCCAGGCCCTCCCCCTCCAGACCCTCCTCTGTGAGCCCCAACACAAGCGGCACCTATCTCGGTGAGTGAGCAGAACCAGCACTTTAAAGTCTTCAAAAAATCATCAAATAATCATTCATCAAATATTCAAAAATCGTCAACTAATTGAATTAAATATTATGTAATAATCAATTCAATTCTAATATCTTATTATAAAACATTTTAATGTAACGATTTCTTTGGTATCTGTTCAAATATTCATAATATGTTACTTTACATGCAGCCCGAAATATAAAGTGTGAGACGAAAATGAGGGACAGGTGTAAGGGAGCGACCTGCAACCGGTCAGTGTGATGCACTTTACTTCAAACATTTGATCCGATAATCTCAGAAAGTTTACCAGTCAACATTTTTGTCTTTCAGGTACATCTGCCCAGCCGACTGCGCAAACAAAAGAGGCAAAGTTTGGGGGACACTCTTCTATGATGTAGTGAGTATATCGCTGACATCTGAGGGGCTTTGATTCATCTGATGATTTAAGTGCATTCATTCAATCAAACTGTTCTTCTAGCAATCAAGTATTTGTCGTGCTGCTATTCACCATGGAGTAATTGACAGCAGTGGAGGTCTTGTGGACACCACGAGAAAAGGCAACATCCCGTTCTTTGTAAAGGCAACCAAGAATGGTGTTGAGTCATTGAGGTGAGCTGAACACTGTGATTATATTGTTGTTTCTGTTCTGCTTATCCACAGTGCCAGTTATTCACTCTAACCTGTCTGTTCTTTCAGTAAACATAAACCTGCAAATGCGTTCATGGTGTCAAAAGTGGAAGGTGAGTGAAATGATTGTGATCTTTTTGTATTATTATAATGCAAATATTCTGCTTGCTTGTATATTTTCCGCAACAAATCAGTTAATAATAACTTTTAATAATGACTCATCATCAATCGTCCAGGCAGCTTCAGCAGTCACAGTTGAAAGGCTGGTGAAAATCTCTGTCAGAAGGCCTAAATGATCATGTATGTATTTTGTCTTTTTAGAGCAAACAGTGGATTGCTACACAACAGTGGCTGAGATTTGTTCCTTCCAGACATCCTCCTCTCATTGTCCAAGGTACAAATGATTTAAATATTTGACCTCATTTGACCTCAACCGAGTGCCTACCTCGGCCACGCATAAATCCGGTAACCAGCTCGACCTCATTTACACTAGACACTGCTCTGCTACTGACACACTGGT
>JAZGTJ010006158.1:0-25658 GCA_036877575.1 Botia almorhae | reverse complement strand
GTATATAAGAATATTTAGCTGAACTGTCTCTTTAAGTACCACGCCATTTAATCACAGTAACTAATGTTAAATACTGCATTTCACAGAAGTCCATTTTACGACCCAGTTCTACACACTGGAGTATTTATTTTACAAAAATATGAAAACGTCAGGCAGATACAGATACAAAAATGCACAAGCAGCTTTTCTCATTGGCAAATTGAAATTTTGTTTACGTGGGCCAGTTTAATAGAATTCATACAGGAACCAGAGCCTAAGACAAACATTAGCAGCAAAACCAGTCCACAGAAAACAAAGATCATATATCGTTCACCCTTCTTTAAACAAACAAACAAACATAACTGATATGGTCATAAGGGCAGAGAGACCAACGATCTCATTTCAATTTGGTTCTCGCACTTAGCGACTCAAAACAACTTTAAAACGGTGTTGTTTAAACATTGCTTAAGAGAAATGATTCTAAACTAAGTTTTAGTATTCCTACATATTCTACGTAATACATGATGTCCCATCATTACTGGACTATTCATGACATGATAGCCAAGACTAAACTTTACATAGATTTGTCACATGCGCGTGACAGTAACTTATACCGTGTGACCTAAAATGTGCTTTACTGGCAAAGATGTAAAAGCTAAAAGCAGAAAAAAACGCACAATTAGCTCTATTTTTATAGAACATCACACAAACATACAATTAAGCTTCACAAATCACACAAGCTTACAATTGAAGAGTTGATGGAGATGAAAGTTACAACTCAAAACTTTATGCATTTCTCCATCCTCACGATGAAAGAAGTTCACGAATTGCTAAAATCTGATAAAATAATAACTGCTAAGATGTGAAAGTTTTAACACTTTATCGCTGGAAAGAAAAACAGAAAAGAAAGCCCTGACCAAAACATTTCAACGTCCAATAAATGCGAACAGTTAAAAAAAAGTTGAAAAGAATTACTTTTGAATCCATTAAACAAATATCATAACATTATGAGAAATAAGATTTTATGATTACAAAATGTAGATACGTCATAAAAACACCTCAAAATTATTCCACTTAGTTTTTCGCTATGTAGACTGAACCAGATATATGTGACATGTGATGCAGTCTAAAGTGATACAACACTTGATTATTAATGATTGACATGTTATAATATTCAAGCTGCTGACAGAAACAACATTGAGTCTTACATAATGAGATCATTCAATTTCATACAGTGTCATTGCAGCAGCTAAACAGAATGAACTTGTTGTGCACGTTGATTAGTGAATTTATTTTATTGTGGATGTTTAACAATAGTTCATTACCGCAAACTATTTGCTAGAACTTTACAGCTTTATGATTTTAATAATATCATGATTTTATGATATGAGTCGAAGTATTTTCTGTCTGGGATACATTATAAATTATGCGATATTGGTAAAACAGCACAAATTCAACCATAAACCAAATAAAATAAGTAAAACGTAAAATGCAATTAAAAAAGAACCTAAAATATTAAAATATTTTAAATGTTTTACAAGACATTTACTGTTACTGTTCTCCTGGGAACAATTTAGCCCAACTGATTACAATTGTTCAGGTCTGCAGTGAAACGAGTGGCTCTAGCACCATTAGTCCATCACTGTTCAATCAGACACAGTTTTAATTACAAATGATAGAATGCTTTCTGAAGCATTGCTATCTAAATGTCAATGACAAAATGTCAATAAATAATAACATTGAACGGAGGAACCTAAATTGTAGGAGGGAGCAAATCATGTACCAATGTCCAGCAATTTCATTCAGTCCTAGAAGTAATTTGCTTAAAATACGATTACATAAATCAACTAGATTATATAAAAACTAGCTAAAATCATTTAAAACAACAAAAATGATCAATCAATCAATCAATCTGAAAAGCATATTTTGTGGGGAAAAGCACTGAGATGGCTAAATATCAAAGGTGCTGGGGTTTTTTCAGCATGATAGGCGTCATCACGCCGAAATTCAAATTCCATCGCTAACAAAAAACAATCATACATTCGAAAGCCTAACATTGAACACATTTATAATCTTAAAACACTATGAATTATTCACCAGGCTAACCGAGCTCTAAAAACAAATTAGTTCTATACAAAACCCACAAGGCATACGGTTACATTGGTTTACACTGATCTAATGCCCTCTGAAAACACCAAATCCAATCCCAGACACACTGGAGGAGCCATGTCAACAATGTCAGTTCCATGAATCTGTGACATTGACTGTGTAATACACCAACAACAAGCTACTGTCAATTCTCTGCATCAGACTGAACACAGACGCACATTTAAATGGGACTACGAGTAACTGATCGGAGATCAGAGAATATTTGTGACAGAGAAAATGGTGACAGTACAAAGGTTGCTTCACAACAGTGATGTAACGCATACAATATAATATTAATAACAATAATATTATATAAATAAGAAATTGTGATGAAATAACCACCTGTATGTTTCATTATCTGTTCCACAATGTTTTCCAGAACGATGAACATGAATGAAAGGAAATGTGAGGGAATGATGACATAACCCATTGTGCAACAGTTTTATATGGACAATGGACAGCTGAGAACATAATGGAATATGTTTCGCTGTTACATATCAATAGTTAGGCTAAAACCTGAACCCCTGAATCTAAAACTAGAGTCATAAACGGACCTGAGTATGAAATATGACAGAATGAATATACTGATCCTGAGAGAATGAATCAAGCATCAGTGCTGTACTGTGTGAGCGTGTCATTGTAGTATTCAAATACAGTGCCTGCTTACATCACTAAATCCATTCCAACCGGCATCACCTGGATCAGAATTCCAGGCTAAGTTCAAAATTCCGAAGCAGCGTCCTTTCCTACCCCCACCTTTTTATCAGTTAGGTTTAACCCTTACTAAATATGAAAGCACAGAACAGGCAACAGTGAGCCATCCAGCAAGAACTTATGCCACATATTCTGTGATTATTTATTCACAATTTAGCAAAATGGAGCATGGAAGGATGTCATGTAATACATGTAAAATAATCTAGACTCAATTAATAAGATAATATGCACTCTCCAATACTGTCCGACCAATCCCAAAAACCCACCAAAACATTCCTTACCGATTCTACGCCTACTTTCTGAACTATGCTCTACTCTTTCATACATGTATTTCTGTTACCTCGGCTAACATGTTCTAGTCCAACCCTGTTGTCTACATGAAACCCTGGCGCGGGTCAACTCTCGACTACTTAAGGTCTCGCACTATTTCCCTGACAACGGGGTGCAGACAGTTTGGTATAAGTCGACGATATTTAGCTATCTACGACAACCTACACCTTCAAGTTCACTAAAATTAAGACAACATGCCAAAAAGGGATGTCAACAATCAACACTGACATATTAAAATAAAAGAACAGAATGTAGCAACAATGAAAAAAAATCAAAATACATGTGGAATTATGTTATAATGTCAAGGAAACGTGTTGCTCAATAGTGCTTGAAATCGATGCGTTTGGTAGCTCCGCCCTGGCCAATTCGATTGGCCAAAACACCAGGATGCTCGGGAGACTCATGAGACGGTGAAATGCCATTTTCAAGTGAACACTAAATGATACTGTGTGTCATCGTTTATGCAGTCACTATAAATCGTCTTTCGTCCAATCAGACTCGAGAGGAGGCGTGGCCACACACCCCTGCTTTAACTGCAGATTAACAAAAAACAGAAAAACCTCATCCCTCTGGCCTGACACCAAAGGCACTTTTTATAAGCGTGAAAAAAAACTCTAAACGTGTAAATTAAGAGGTTCCGTTCAACAGGCCCCTATTTGCAGTAGATTTTATTTGCGAGTATCCGAGTGAGACAGAAACAAGTCCACGTGGGACGATGCTGTTTCCTGGCAGTGATACGCAGCTAAAACTCGGTTGGTACGTGTAAATTGCATTGGTACAAACAAACAGACGATCCCTGGCAGTGATGACGCTTTAGAATCAAGAAGCATATTTTCCACTGAGCAGACCATTTTCTTTAAGGTGGAAGAGAAGAGAGCAGCTTCCTACATTGTTAAAGTTTATCCAGGCAGCGTGTGTATTTGTTGTTGGCTTGTATAAGCTGGCAGTAGTGAGCGTGTTAAAAATGACCAATAGCGATGATGTTTCGTTGAATTCTGAAAGCAGCATGTGATATTATGCTAGGGAAGACTGGTTCAAATGTGGCTGGTGTGTCTTGAATGGGAATCCATGTCTTTCAAGCAGCTCTCTCCTCCAGGGAGGGCTTTTTGCTGGGGAGGGGTTGGGCGTACAGACTCTTGCTGGTGCTGTCCAGACTCTGGAAGTATGGGTGCGACAGTGCATCATAAGCTGATATTCTTCTGGAGGGGTTAAATGACAGGAAACGCTGCGTAGGGAGAAAACAAAAAGAGAAACACAGAGTAAACCATAAGCGTAGCAAGTTGGCACTATAAAAAAAATCATATTATCGAGACATTAAAGATGCAGATCTATTACTCACAAGTAAAAGCGATTTGCCCGGCTCATCAATGTCGGGCACCAGATCCTCTATTGGCTGGGGGGGACGAGGGGAAAAGGCACTTTGAGGCAGGCCGACCTCCTGAGGCCAGTCTTCTGGAGAAGGGACGCCCACCACACTGGAACATCATCATCAAAACAGTCACAATCACTGCTTTATAGTGAGATCTTAAAAGATCATAAAACTCTACAAACTGTTTCTTTTATTTTGAAACGCACAACAGATGACATCCTACAGAGAGCGGATATATAATCAAATATTACTTACTCGAAAATCTTGCCTAACTGGTCAACATCAGAATTGCCACAGAAAAGAGGGCTGCAAGAAAAACATACAACATTTCATTAATCGTGCAACTCATCGGATAGTTTATATTAAGGCTGAATGGCACCTTATGTCTATTCATAATAAATACGTTTGAAACGGCATATATGCACAGATTAGAAAACCACGTGCAGAACAGGATGCTGATTTGGTGCAGGAAAAGCCCTACAACAAACGCTTTGTTTTTAGATGCAGTCTCCAGCTGTGGCTTCCAGAAGGGAAGTAGGAAAAGAGAAAGAAATGAAGCAAAATGATTCTCTTATGGGCTGCATTGTACAAACGAGGTCCTAAAGCCACATAACAGACATTGCTTTACTGTATGTGTTATTTCCTGGCCGGCCTCTGGCTGAGCGGGTCTGAAAAGTACAGAAGGAGATCTGAGGGCCTTTTCAGTCCACCCGCCTGGACCGCTGCTGGTGCCTGTGGCCAGTCAGGACACCCGTGGGCGGGCATGCTTCCCTTGGCATGCATGCAAATTCCTGGAGCCACAAGCACAGGGCCCAGTCTCCAAAACACACCACCCGGAGTACAAGAGAACAAGCCATTTATCCCCACCTTCTGCTTTAGCTGTCTATGTAAGTCCATACGAAACATAATGATTACACAGTCGTAGCCTTACAATGCAGCCTAGCAATGTAGTTAGGGTTAAGGCAGTTAACTGGTCTACCGTGAGCTAAAATAAGTTTATTATCTAAGTATTTTCATAGTTCAGTTCTCAAACAAGCTGCAGAACTACCATCATAAGCGATGTCCACCTGCAATCTCCGTTGCCATCACCAGAGGTCGCCCTTCAGCAGAACAAGCCAACTTAGCCCACAGCCTAGACGCATCATAAACCACCGTCATCACACAGAGAGCCAGCGCTGAGCACGTGCAAGGTCTGCGCATTTCCTTAGGCCTCTATTATTCCAAAGCTCTCAGAAGACTTCAAGATTAGTCTCTGCATTCCTTTCAAAACCACGTGACTCTCTGATTTGCAGCTACCAACAGCCGTATATACAGACGTGTCTTTGTATACGGAACATTCTTTGCAGGTGAGAAGGCGGCTTTAGATCATCACTCCCCTTTTCCTTTGAAGCAGCTTGTTAAATTGTCATTATCGTGCCTTTCACATACGCCGCTTCGGAGAAAATCTGTTGGTCTGAAATGTGAAACCCTTCAAGGCAAAGTCGGTCCCGAGCGGTCGGATCAGACAAAAGCCGTTTTATTTTCTAACAGCGGAATAAAAACCTCTCACCTTAAGCAGTGTCATGCCAAAACAAGTATGGCAGAAAATCTCAGTCTTCACATTGGCTCTTCCTCTGGGCGACTTGTTAGTCTGAATCAATTAGGGGCTTTTTTTGCACAAGGCAGACATTATGCCGGGCCAGAGGCTTCCTGTATGAGCGGGCACACACGGTGCTCAGACCAGGCCAGTACACGCAGTCGAGTCATGCTCCAAGTGTCTCTATCCACATTCCACCCCAGCGACCTCTGGAATGCATCTGCGCGAGTGTGCGCGAGCGTGCGGAACTAAATCTGTGAAAACTGGTTCGTCTATGAAGTCGAGAGCCAGTACCTCAGAATTTTATGTGAAACCAAACTTACGTTAATCAACAAGCTTGTAAAACGGTAAAGGGAGACGATTCGGAAAGCGCAACGGCGGAAGCATTCCGTGTCATTCATAAATGCGTCGAATGATCGTTGCGGTTTCCGAGGAATACGGATAGAGACACGAAACGTTCCAAAATTTCCACCGAAATGTCATGTGCGTTGCTTAAAGCTGAACAAAACAAAGAAGTAAATTAAACAAAAACACAAGTGGGCTGACAAACTTCTCAAATATCAATGTTGGTTTTTCTATGCAGGCCCAAAAAACACAATCCTTCCCCAAAACACACTGTCCTCTCACCACTTAACGCCTATACTGTTGGCTGAGGTGTTGTGTCTTCATAACTCTGGTGAATTTGAAAGCTCTTGAAATGCCCTTCTCAGGCATCAGAGGAGAAACCTGCTCCCAGGTTCCCCTTTAATCTGCAACAGGTGGTCTTTTAAAAGCCCTCTTGATCACCTGCAGAGGGAGAAAGGAAGGTGTGCTGGTGGCAGCAGTGAAAACCCCCCCTTACGCCCCCCACCCCAACTCATGGAGTCCTGCCAGGGGCCCGACACCCTGACGGTATGAAAAATGAGACCAAACCCTTGAATGTTAACAGACAGACACCTGTATGTGCATTGACAAGGTATGTACTGATAACGCATGTCTACATTTACAATTCAATTATTAATTCAGCTTCCTAAGATACAGCTCCAAATCTCCCATCAGTTATATCTCGCTGAAGTGTTGGATTATTGTATTAGGCAATGAGTCAGCGAATGTTATCTACTAGATATCTGCTAGTCTTGTAAAGCAAACACTATCAAAGGAAGCTGCCGGAATGGGCGGACAGGTGGGACCTTTAGAACGTAAAACACAGGATGTGTGTGTATCAGCACTTTCCATTATAAATCTCTCCTCCTTCGTCCGATTATGCGCTTGTGACTACACGTCAGGAGAGGAAAACATTAGCCGCGCGATGCTTAACAACAGTTACCCAAACATCAGCTTCACTGACAGGAATAAAGACTGTTAATGCAAATTACTGTGTGTATAATGCACGTATATTCAGTAAATACAGTAAATCATATTAAACATATGCACTCATTTGTTATTTTGGAAAAAAGATCTTTGCACTGAAATTCATGTTATGATGACTTCTCTTCACGAAAAGAGCAAATTTATTTAAACAGTTTTTAGTTTTCAATTAAATGAGCGCAAATCTAATTACAAAACAGCTACGCTATGATAAACAGTTATGACTGGTCAAAATAATACCGTCACCTTCAATATGACTAAAAGAAAATACTATGACTACATAAAATGTTATGACTTTTAATAAACTTCCGACCCAGTCACATTTTTTGGAACTAAAACCTAGAAGCTGCAGAAAAACAGCCGTTAAGACCTGAGATCCTGTATGCTGAACCATAAATGATATTTTAGGTTTGACAAGAGCTGGTGATACAGCTGCAGAGAAACAGCCGTTAAACCTGCTGTCACTAGACCGAGCAGCTTAATAAATGTGTTGAGGGAGCAGTTAAACCGCACACAGATGAACGGATCACTCCATGTCTGCTGTTCCCTGTCGCAAACCACAGCGTCCATCACAGTTTTCATTTAGCTTTAATAACCTCTAATAACCTCTAGCAAAAACCTGCTTGTGGGAAGTCACGTGGCCCCACAAAATTCACTTTATCATCTCTCTCTTAATTAAAAATACTGTTTTTACAAGGCAAAATTTTAAAATGAACACTGATTAAAATGTTATTGATAATTCAATAGTGATGGTGTAGAACTATACAAATCCCATAAAAACCTGGTGCTCTGGTTTGTAGATTTTTTTTTTAAGTCAAACATACACACTTTTGTAATCACAAAAACAGCACCACTCCATTACTACAGTGACTCATGTGTTTCATATTGTAATTATTATTGTAAAACAGAATCCTAACATCCACACCTATTTTGGTAACCACAGTTCAATGATATTTATGACTTCACTTCTAATGTCCAGATTCTGCCATTTCATTTGTGTTTCACCGTGAGAGAATATGCCTTCCAAACGGCTTCGTAAATACATTTCAATCGCTAGTTCCTTGTTGCCTGTTAACTAATCAGGTCATCTATGCTCAAATTGTTTTCCAGAGCGACGCCCCAGAATCCTCAATCTCAGACTCCATTTACCTTTAGCCAATCAGGGCTCAGTAATCGAGAGTGTATGTGACAGTAATGCCGTGTAAACCTACCGTCGTCTGAACATCTCTGCAAAAATGCAGCCGACACTCCACAGATCAACAGGAGTAGCGTAGCTGGACTGAAGCAGCACCTCTGGAGCGCGATACCACAACGTTACAACCTGCACGTACAAAAACACACACAGACACATTTAGACAAGTGCACAGAAAACATTACAAACCTGTCAACCAGATCCTGTAATTTACACTGTTTCACTGTAAGTGTAAACCGGCTGTGAATTTGTTTGTCTGTATACACAATGACAATTAGCCAGTGTATTTATTTAAATTGGAATTGGTATCGTCCATCGGAATTACAATAAGTATAAAATCACAGTTGGCGATTGTTTCGCTTTATTCCTCCGAACAGATCTCATTGGCCAATCAAAATCAGGATGACTGCATGACTGCGTCGGCAAAGGCCTCGTACAGGCTGCAGGAGTCTAAGAAGCCTCTGTATGCAGGAGACTGCTGTCAGCAGCTACAGTAGGGAGAGCCTCCAGACAAAACCCAGTGACCCTGCTCCAGGGTGGACAGTTTCCAGGTGCTTCCCTCCTCAGCCCTCTCTCTCTCTCCTCCCAGCAGGCGCAGGGCCCAGAAACCCCCAAGCTTATCGGCCAAATCACTCAGGCCTGTGTTTGTAAGCAAAGCCTGAAGCGTATATCAGTGACTCTAATCCTACAGTGCACGATTTAAGATGTGCGGCAGAGGAACGGAAGGACAGACAAATGGAGGGTCGTGGCTGACGTGGGAAACACAACGCATTAAATTTACAGTCTGAATGTTCTTGTAGCTCAATTGCTAGAGCATTGTCAGCAGCGCAAAGGTTGTGGGTTCGATTTCCAGGGACCGAACACACACACAGATAAAATATATAGCTTGAATGCACGGTCAGTTGCTTTGGATAAAAGCGTCTGCCAAACACATAAATGTACAAGTATTAAGTCTAATCTTTAATTGAAATGTTCTTTAAATATATAACGTGTCTTGGTGTGACTGGAAGGTTACGGTCAAACCATTTCTGGGAAACCTGCCCACAACTGACACTATAGTGAATCAAACCCAGACAATGACTACATGCTCAGCCCCAAAACTATCAATTCAAACTGAATGCAAATCATATTTAACGTGGCGCAGAGCATTTAACTCATTGTGACTGAAACAGCACACGACTTACTGATGTTATGAGGCCCTGGTGTAAAATTACCTTAAGTAATGATTAAAAAATAGGGTTGCATTGATGTATAACCTCCATATTCTCATATATGTAAAACTCCATATATATATATATATATATATATATAGTCTATTTTTAGTGAGGTGACCACATGTGCTGTGTTGACACATTTGAGTCTTCCTGGTTTAGTAGAAATGGGCAGGAAGTTAAATAAGTGAAATAAAAATCGTTTTCATGGTGACCACAGCAAAGTCACAAGACATATTCTAAAATATTGCTATAGGAGACTAATTAAGAACGTGACTTCATATAAACCGACAGAATTAAAGAATTGTGAAACTTCTAGGACTGTAAAATTCCAGATTTGAGACACAGCGACAGTATTTCTGTCATATATTTAAAAAATACTTTAATAACAGGAGTTATATGTTTTTATTGTTTATATTGGCCCCTTATAATGCCATCGTCAATATTTCAGTCTAAGACTTTAAATAACCAGGTCCGATTGAGTCTCAGTAAAGAGTTATAATGTAAATGACCTTTTCAGACTACAAACACTTTTACTTCAAGTCTGTTGGCCCAGCTGAGCAAGTTAACTGCAATGAAACGAACTCCGAGCTGTTGTCATATCTAAACCTACACAACCAAAGTAGAAAAAAACAGTACGCTGCATGACTTCTAGGAAGAACCACATAGCACTGCCAACTAATTTTCAAGCTGAGGTAGATACGCTTGTACGAGTGTTAATAAAAGGCAACACCGCAAACATATACACACACGCATGCATATAAACACACGCATACACACATGGATGCATACACGCATGCATATAAACACACGTGCGCACACACTAAACAACTGAAAAAGTAAAAACTTTACACTAACAAAACTTTACATAGGAAAATGTCAGAGCGCACGTAACAGTTTTCCTCGACGTCTCAGTGACTGTGTTACAAAACGATGGCCTCTTTGAACATTCACCCACAGAGTTCCTCTGTTAAACGACACATGCCACAGTTTGCATCACTGCGCCAGTGGTAGTGCGTGATGCTCAGTACTCACGTCATGTGGTCTCACATCAAACACAGCACACAGGCTGCAGCCTACGACAGAAAGAGCTCGCAGGTAGCTTTTGAAGTAAAATCTTGATGTTAAACGAGGAAGAGCGGTTAAACAAGAAGAAAAGTCAGATTAACTCATTATTGTGGGTTGTTAGAAAGTTGACGAAGGCTGTAGAAATGCAACTACTTTAGTTGCCAGTATTGTCCATCACTGCACTGGTTTCTAAAAGAGTTTCTATACAGCCATGTGTGACTAGCAGTTAAAAGTTTCCATATTTTAATAATATTTACTTTGAGAGACACGCTTGAAATTCACAAAAGAACTGCACAGGATGATCATAGTTGACAAATAATTCCGACAAAAACATCTTTGGGGAAAAAAATGGGCTTTAATGGGTTAACCGCTAACATTTACAAAAAGTATTTGTTATATTTAGATACGGTTCCTTTTAAAGCTCACGGTTTGTAACTTATAAAACGTTCTTTCAGTAAAACAAAGATGCCAGTCTGTGCGTATCAGTTAGCATGCTAACGTTCAACTTCTCTGTTATTCTCTTTCTTTGTAGGTTTCTAACTCGACCGGCGGTCGTAAGGCAGCCTACAGAGGTTTTTCTGAAGCTGGCTGCTAATAAAAGGCTCAGAAAAAGTGCACTGGCTGACTCCAGATTAAAACAGAGCATTCTGTGCATTCCTATCTGGTGAGACAGTGTGAGCTCACTCAGCACGAGGGAAACAGGAAAGTTTCTAGCAGCCCTGCTCAAAGCCACTGACCAAGCATATCCACATAGCTCAGCTCCTGCACCGGGCCACCCTGCGCTTCTCTCCACTCCACTCCAGCTGACGCACTCTAGCCCCTAATACCCAAACCTCTCCTTTAGATTTACCCCAATAGATTTAAAACAACAGACACACAATGTGATTCAGAATAAGCTTGGCTGATGGAGTTGGCTAGGAGCCTCTGTTTACATTGTCTCTCTCAAAGGAAGCGAAGGATGAAAGGCCCCTTCAACACAAGACGTTCATCCGCATTCTTTCTGCCGCCCCCGGACACTTTTAAAGAGGCTAGTCCGCTAACTTGGCAGAAGACAATGCTGCTTGCAAAAAACAAGCCTCCATGACGACCCATTATTTGGTTGGTAATAGATCAGTAAGTGACATCATTAGCTAGCTCTTGAAAGCCATCTGTACACTATATGGAACGCATTAAAAACCTCATAAAATCAAAATGACTTTTTTAGTGGCTTGACGTCCCTGACCATTAGCTTTGTTAGCATCTATATGCTAGTGTGCTAGTGCAAAATTAACTTTCTGCTTATACACGTTGCAAATTTACAGTCCATCTCTTAGGGGAAAAGGAACCAAAAATGTTGATGAGTCATCCTGCACTTACACATTTTGTCCAATGAAAGGCTCTCTAGAATAGAATGCCCCTCCCCCTAAGATGACCTACCAGTGACCTTCTGCTACAAAGAACACTGTGGTTTTACAGGGTCTGCGAGAGTCATGTGCCACCATGTTTGCTAATGTGCGTGCCTGTTGCTTGCTTTTTATGGATAAAAAGAACCAACCGGTATAATGACCACATGCTATGCTTAGGTGTGGAAATTTATCTGTAATAAAATCTCTTATTTAAACATTCACGGTTGGGTAGAAAAAACAGGTTATTCTTGCACTGCCGTTTGCTGTGCTTGCACACTACAATCACACTGCACAAACCTCCCTCCTTACCTCCCACCATGTTTTGTCTTGGGACGAGCCATTTTTTGCCTCGCGGTCAAACAGCCTGTAAACACCATTATTGTGAAGCCCAAGAGTCATTCCGGGTTTTTCCCTTGCTCATTTAAAATGGCAACAATATCAAGATTTGAGAAAGAGATATATGAAGGCACAAGCAAGCAGCGTGGATAAACTGTATACAGTAAAGAGGAAAAACCTCCACAACTGTTGCCAAAGTATGCAGAGCTAACAGGAATTCTGTATGGGGGCCTCTCTGAGCGAACAAAGAAAGCCCAGTCACTTTTCCCCAGCGCTACCACATCCGCACATCATTAGTTGGAAAATTCCTGATATATGCTGTCATTTCTTTTGCTCTTTAATATCCAGATGCTATTGGATCCTGCAACACACCCCCCCAATCCGTTCCTCTTTCCCGATTGGCCTGCAGCCAACCGCCGGTCGACAAATAATACCGACAAGGCCCTGGAGCAAGGGTTCAATATTCTCTGTGGACAGCTAGCAAAAAAAAGGTCACACAGGAAATACCAAATAAGACACTTCCTGTGTATTACAGCACTGCGAGTCTGTTGGTGTTTAGCGGTCATCCTTTTTTCCGCCGGGGTTCAAGCATACAAGGCTGTTTTTCCCCCTCCTTTCTGGAATACCGGGGGAGATATCTAAACATTCCCAGAGTGTGCCGCACGTGCTCTCCTGCGTGCCATGTTTTCCTTTATCCAGACAAGCCGCTGCCTCTCAGTCTATCCAAAGCAGAAGCACATTGTCTGGCAGGGAATAAGCTGCTGCGCTCAGCTCGATGGAAGACCCTGGACGGGTTCACCTGAAACTACACTGTGTTTTCATAATTAAGATTTATGATGTGGACAGACCATTTATGGCTAAGAAACCAAACTATTAGAAAATGCAGACGCATCAACCCCTGTGCTCTCCTGCACATGTGTGACCTCTTTTGAAGAGTGAAACATGGAAGTCTTTCCAAATAATGGTGATCATGTGATCTAGGCATTGGGAAATATTCGATAAGAGAACCTGAACTTAAGTTTACTAGCTTTTGTTGTCATGACACACAACAAAGTCTTTAGACTGAAAAAAAAAATCACTATTGTGACAACAGTTGGGAGTTGATATCCAGATATCTTCTCCTTTTAACACAAGTTAAAAGCGCACACACAATTACGTTTCTATACGACTTGTCCCTTTAATGCGTACTCGTGTCCCTTTAATCTAATTGGCCGCGTGCTGTTTTCAGTGAAAGAGTCTGATTGGAAAAGCCATGCAGAAGCTTTTGGTCCGGTTATGGACTGGCCAGTGTAGCTGAGCTCAAAATGGAAATCCCATTAAGCAGACTCATTTCATGGAAGACTGAATAAATTCTGCTGTCGAACAATGAGTCAGTTCCTCTACCCACACGCGTATTGAAACAACTGCAAGCTGATTTAGGGATGCCCAAAATCATTGTCATAGTCAGAGCAGGAACTTTAAAACATGAGAGGTCGTCCGCGCGCCTCTTTCTATTTGTGTTCGCATCACAATAATTAGTAACAGCCCGCACCCAGTACAGATTAAAAGAGGCATGATTCTCCAAGTGCAAATCTGACCAGACAGCCTTAATGAGGAGGGCAGATGTAGGGGATCGCTAATTGTGTTATCAGTTTGTGGCTTTTCTCTGCCAAGCTGGTTGGGTAGCCAAAAAAGGGATCTCATTCATCTGCTAGCATAAGTACTGCACAACATAAACGCAAACTCCAATGCCTGTGTTGCTGGCCATCTGTTAGTCATGCATAGCTAGCCACACAATTAACACAATCTGCACCATGCCTGATCTGTTATCCACATTTGTTCACTGAAACTTGACCAGCATTGATTCTGGGATGGTTTGGGTTAGAGCATGGGAGCTTAGCAGGCCATGGTCGCTATGTGATGCAAACATGCTTCTTCCATCAGAGGGGAAGGAAGTGACAGGGCCCACAAGACTCCCACAGCACAGACTCTTGAAGTTTGTGGCATGCAGAAAACGGTCACAGGAAAAGAGGGATTCTTTTTTATCTCAGCATAACCACCCGTGCAGCAAATCTACACCAACCCACCAAAAGCAGTGTGGACCTGCAGCAGTGTTCTCATGCACTTTTGAATAATGCAATTTTGCAGATGGGGTCTTTTTTTTTAAGGTCCAGTAAAATTAGCTTGAGGATATAAGCTATAGACATAAAGAGAACGTGCTGCTATATACAATGGAAGCGCATAGTGAAGTATGAACGACGCAAAAACATACAGAAAAAAGTCGGGTAAAGCACTCGAGGCATTTTCCTCATGTTCCTTAAATCCAATTTCGTGTGCACCACATTCCACCTGATGTTTGCTTGAGCGAGATCCCATTCGCTTTCATGGCACAATCCCAGCTGTCTTTATATCTACAATGATTTAATTTGGAATGAATGAAAAAGCCACAAAGTTTCAACTTTAACAGCAATAGCATTAATGTATCACCAGAAAACAGCATGCATATCTCACAATGTTGTATTGCAGTACCAGTTGGGTACAACATTGCCATGAGCTAAGCTAAAATGCAGCTAATGCGCCAAAAAGGAGAAAGAACCATTACTGTGTTTTTTTTATCCTTGCCCTGCAGCTTTAGGCTGTCAATCAGAAGTGAACAAAGCCAGCAGTAGACCTGAGTCATTCTAACGATCAACAATACTTTGCACCCATGAGATTTGTAGGGTCAGGCTAATCTCCACCTCTTGTAGCACCTAATGGGTGGTCCATCAGCTCCCTGTGACCTGGTTTCTTTCTCATCTACAGGGTGGTATATGAGCTTTATAGTCCACAAAATGTAATCAGACACAAGTCATATATTTGTGCAGAACAATTTTCTGCCTTTTCTGATCAAAACACGTATTTTGTTAAAGCTACAATCCGTAACTTTGGCCTCTCTGTTGCCATCTCTGTTTGAAACATACAATTGCAGGTTTACTTTACATACTTTATTTACGAATGTAGAAAACGAATGAAGACAAGCTAACATTTTCCAAGGAAAAGTCATTATTATAAGCGTTTTGAACACTGGTCTGTTATGTACTTACTCGACAACTGATTTTTTTAACTTATTTTTAACCCAAAAAAAGTTAGAAAATGCAGATTTAACCACAATGATGAACAGTTCTTTATTCTGGACCCATTTTAGCTTATACAGTAAAATACAGATCTCGTTCACGTACGTGAGACCTGACAAAATACCACAGTTGGTAGAAACCCCCCCAAAAGGGATATTCCTCTATACTTTATGCAAAACATAGATCAGTCACTTTATTCCAACACGGCGCCTGATTTAGTCTCTATGTGTCAGAACAGTAGTCTGTTTTGAATCATAGTAATTCTGCAAGTGTTCTGGTGAGCAGTTATGACTCAGTCACAGCGTTCGGTCCATTCAGCACTTCTCTCAATTTGTCTAATGCAGAGTTTGTGTCAGCATGGCAGATTGGTAGCTAACAACAAGTGCTGTCATTAAATATGTGGCCAGGAGCTATAACAGTGACTATTTTTGCATACACAATAACGACATTTCTGTAACTGCCAAGAGAGAGGAAATGTTTTAGCTGCTTGTAGGGCTCGTGAAAGGGGGATTCCAAGCAGAGGAAAATTAATCAGGAGAGCGGCAGAGAGTCCATGTGCACTCTAAGCCACGCCCCCTTCTTATCTACAGCTCTGTTTTCTAAGGGGTGTGTGGGGGGGTCTTTTTTAGCGGTAGATTCCCAGGTGAACTTACAGAGACTCACTGGTCTCTGTAACGGCCTTGTAACAGTCAGCAGCCCCCTTATTAAAGAACTGAAACAGTGTTTTTTGCACAGCAACCAAAGCCACTGAAACCACAGAAGGCTGTGGCAGTCATTCAGAACCTGCAAGCTGAATGACATGTGAAGAAACAGGGTTAATGTAGCATGCTCTCGCTCTCCCCGTGCATGTCATATGGGCCAACAATAATTGGATATATGTAAAAATCTTGGCCAATGTTCTGTCTAAATTCGTTGTTACTGAGCCAAAACCTATTTCTATTGGTCGAAGCCCAATACTTATATCAGCGCCAATACATACAATACATATAACATTATATTATATTATTATGCATGCATGTTAATTATATTAACATATATATTATGTTATGTATGTTACATAAAGTGAATTCAATGCCGAAATACTCTATACTTCATACGTTAAAGGAAATTGATGAATATGCTAATGGAAACACTGTCCATTCATTCAGCTCTGATTCATGAAATCTCCGGCTTTTTCCACCACACATTCGTCACTCTTCCATCTGCGCTGAATTTTTCCTGCCCGCATCAAAAGGAAGCAGGGAGAAACATCAGGAGCCCGCGGACACGCATGGACGCTGCTCAGAGGGAACCGTGAGTTTGGTCATGTTTTAAACATTTGCTAAACACGCCGAATCTACCCGTCATGTAAAACGTATGTAAATATTTTGTTTAAAAAATAGCCACTCTCTCAACCAAAGTGCGGAGAGAAGGACGCGGTGCAAATCTTTACAAAAGATCTCCTAAGTAAAGAAAAGACACAAAGGCTGTATGTTATCTTCTGACATTACAGCTCCTCTCAAGAGACTTTAAAGATTGACAGGAGTGAACTGACAGGATTCAATCGTCTGTCAGTTTCATGTCAGCATTCAACACTTTGTGAGGCCGAAGACATGTAAAGCCTCTGCTGGGTGTACTTTACGCAGTATGCGCTTTCAGGCACATGTCCGATAGGTGGCCTTCAGTGTTACCATATCTGATTGGACATCGACCAGACGCGTCTCAATGGATCTTTTTGTCAGTATGATTGGATGTCACACTCCTAAACCTACTAAAGGGCCATCAAGATGGAAACTGATTGTACTGCACGACAGAGGACGTTGACAAGCGCTTGCTGCGTGTCACTCGCGTAAGTTAAAGGATTGAGCAAGGGTACAAAGTAACAAAATAAAAAATCTAGCCTAAATTTACAATAGCGTAAGCCTCTATACAAGGTGTTTTTACAAATGTACGTTCTCAGGTCCAACACAGTTACTCACCACAGAAGTGAGAGCCATCTGAAAGCTGTAGATGCGCGCCAGACCAAAATCAGCCAGCTTGATCTGTCCACCACTGGTGACCAGAATGTTCTGAGGTTTAAGATCTCGATGAACCACGCGGTGAGAGTGGAGGAAATCCAGACCCTGGAGCAGCTGGTACATCATATCCTGCCAAAACAAGAGCAGAGGACCTGAGCCATTCCAAATACATAAACCCACAAATATATTTTAATAACCTACAGTGAAAAAACAGCAGATGGGACAGTATTGATATCAAGGAGAGCGATTAAGACAGGCTCAAGGGAAAATCTAATATAAATGTGTAACATAGTGTTTAGTAACCAAAGATCCAGTTGACTTGGCAGGGATAAAAGCTTGCCTGTCTCTTTAAGGCTAGAGTGTGGCAGATGTTGACCGACATGACGACAGAGCAGAAGACACGATTCCGTAAGGTTCAGTTCCTCTGGGGTTCTGCTTCCCTGCAGCTGTTCTGCCATTACAGTGTATTGTGAATTTACTTGTTCAGCTTACAGGCCAAGATGTAACAATGCTTCGAACTCAAAGAAGAAAAAGATTTAAAAAGAGATTTTAAACAGTAGAGGTCCAGCACAAAATGCCATTTGCTCTGGTAGAAACTGAAGAAACACAAAAGGAAGACTTTAGAAGTCCTGGGGTACGACTCACCAATACTCCATGTTTCAAACCTGGTGAACCTTCACTCAAAAGGCGTCACAGGTGTGTTCCCAATGTGAAGGCTTTGGTAAAAAAAATAGCTAAACTAAGATTCCTTATTTACTCAGTCACTTGATTTTGCAACCAACATAATATTTTTTTTATATATGATCGTAATGTATACTACCGCAATCCCAGAATGCATTGCAAATCCAACATGCAAAGGAGGCGAGAAAAATATCTAATGTAGTTATTGTATGTTTTGTATATCGTGCCCTATGTAGACCGTGAGGCAGCTCACAAGGTCGCCTCACTAGGAAACATAGGAGAAGCACAGATAGGGCAGCGTAAAAAAGACAAGCGGGAATCATTTGCTCCCAGTTGCTGCTTGACTTGTTCCAAAGCAGAGGTATCAAGCGGTGGCAGCCAACCCCTGAGAAACCTCCTGCCAAGACCTCACAAGTAACATGGATCTGAGCCCACAGCACTGTTCAGTCCCTAACCAGCTGGTGAGTGATTAAAGCCACTGAAACAATGGGGTGCACACTCAAGCAGAAAACTGTAAACGGCGCGAGTCGGCTAGTAAAAGAGGACAGAGGCCCTGACAATGTGCGCGCCAGGGGCCCGTGCTAGGGAACGTGTGCATGTTAGAGGCCAGTGTGCCTGGCGGCCAGCGTAAACAAGAACCCTTTCTGAACAACCCTCTAGCCATGACCTCTCAGACCTTCAGGTCGGGTGTAGCACAGGCTGTTATTCCAGGAGCTCCTAAAAACAGCATCACCCCCTACCAGTTCTTCTATCTTGGACTAAATTAGCCCACGGTTGGCCCACTTTTTACTCAAAACAACCGTGAAAGAGAAAGGCACCAAGGTGCCTCATGAGCATTACCCTGGGGGTAAACAAACACATATCACCCCACCCCATACATCACTGCAGGTTTCACCATGTAGAATTAAAGTGGTATTTTGACTGAGCTGCTTTTCAGTGGAATTCTGAAACAAATCAATATTGATATACCAGTCACACAATCTCTCATTATAATCTCCACAAAAAAACGACTTGGATTCCACCTGTTGGGTACAAGTCTTTGTTGTAACATGTACATTATGTTGCATGAATGGCAATCAAAACTTTAATGCTTCGAATTAAACCAACAGTTCCGACCTGAATACCCAGGCTTTGCTGAGAGGCATTCAGACTCTTAACAAAGGAAAGATTTGATAGCACCTGTCCTAAAGAACCTCTTCTCGGAAAAGGGAGGAAATAAAGCAGAGGAGGAGAAAGCAGAAGAAAAAGAAAAATCCCAAAAACAGCAGTCAAAACAGGGCTTCCAGAAGGCACCCCCCTTTCTCATGCTAATTCACGAGAGGCAGCCATATTGTTTATTGTACCCAAGCACAATGCAGGACATCTGCCAGTTAGCGTTGCTGTAATTCCTTCCCCATGCTTCATTAGGCTCTCCTTTATGAACCAGAGACGGGGCTGGAGAGCCTGGCCGCACTCCCCAACGCAGGGCCAACCGCTTGATCTTCTTCCAGCTCATTTGATTCCCGGGCCCTCGCTCATCAATTAGCATGCGGTGGGTCTGGAATGGGGCAGGAGTGGCAGTTTGGGGGCCGGAACGGGGTGGAGGCTGGGACCTCTGCAATCTGCTGTCCTTAGGAGGGTGGTGAATGAGGTTATTGGGCATCTTTGGGAGGACCGCACAGAGACCACAGTCTACATCTGATGTCTGTTATCTGGTTTCCCAAAGGGAGACTCAGTCTGTGTGGCCAGACAGAATGGAATCTCACTAATGCATATTCAGGTTTTTAGCGGCACATTCTTATATTTTCTGACTATGAAAGACTATTCTGTATAAGAAATAAGGGACCGTTCACTTTAACAAAAAATGAAAGCAGTGCCATCATTGTCATCACAGCAGTGCTGCATGTTTAGTGACTGTTCTTCTATGCAGCCCAAAAGATGTTAGACTGTTCTCTACCTAAAGCCTCGGTCCCCATTCGCTTTTAATATATCATATCGAACGACAGCATATAACATTCTTCAAAACGAAAGGTTACATACACAAATATACATGCACATTTCAAGTCCATATCGTTCATATTAATTTAAAACTTTTTAGTTATAACTTAATAGATTGTGTCTGACTAAGTCTGGCAGTGAAACCGATTTATCTCTCAGATTCAAACCAAAGACACCAGCATCAAGTTCTTCTCTACACCTGATGTGTTCCTGGTGATACACATAACTTGTAGAGGAAACCTCTTAGGGTGTCACTTTGGTAACTTTCCAAAATTTTCCCTAGCTGCTTAGTTTTTATTTCAATTTGGCACAAGTGACAAGGAGAGAGACATATAGTTTGTTCCAACGCTCGATGTAAACCGGCCTAGGGGAAGAAATAGTGAAATACGATGATTGGATTTGTAAGACTAGCATGTGGGAAAGAGTCAAAACAGATTATGCGAGGGCATGAAAAAATTCCGACTTTCCGCTCAACGCTTTTCAGGTTGAGGTAAGAGGGCACTAGCAGCGGTCACCCAGCAGGATTATTTCTAGACTCATGTAAATAATAGCTGGACTGAATGACTTATGGCCCCACAAGGAAGCTTCTTGGAGTCCACAGGTTTATCCTCAATGAAAGGCTGAGCCACATAGACTCTTTCAGAAACCCTTTACGTGCGCACGCGCACACAGACACGCGCTGAAACAACATTCCTCTGGCCAACCGTGGTGAAAGCCAGAACTGAATGAAAATAGAGGCACACAAGCACCCGGCCCTTTAATTAGAAGCCCATCCACCACATGCACTGCCCATCAAAAGGACAGGACTCTGTGATCTAAATGACTCCTATGCTACATCTGCCTGCTTAAAAGACCAAAACGCTCATTTTTTGCAAAGCATAAATAAAAACTTGTCCTTCATTTAAATAAAACAGCTGTTCGAAGGGGAAATGGAGCATGAGAAAATAGGCTGTTCAGTGGATATAACGCGCTTACCTACCAAAAGTTTAAGCGACTTTTCAAATGTCGGCGTCACTCAGTAATGGCTGTTTTTTATTTAAATGAGATTAAAGACAACATGAAATGCAACTGACTGGATAGTGAAAGAGGCAGTTAGAAGGTGATGGGAGGGTTTAAAAAACTCCTGTAGCTCATTTGGTAGAGCACTGCCTTAGCGGCGCAAAGGTTGTGGGTTCGATCCCCAGGGAATACACATATGATAAACTGTATACCTTGAACACACACTGTAAGTCGCTTTGGATAAAAGTGTCCACCAAATGCATAAATGTAAATTGTATAAGGGCTGTGTGTCGTCAGTCAAAAATGAAAGCCACTTAATTTAAGAAATTATCTTTTGGTTTTTATTAAGTCTTCAAAGGCAAATATGTATTTAATAATAGGCTAAATTTGCACAATAAGACCAGAATTTTGATTCAAAAGTAAATAGTCCCTTTTTTATGTCAACTGTAAACCTTTACAGTTTTATGCTAAAGGCGTCCAGATAAACCTGGAAATAAGATGGTACCTTTATAGTCTCCGGTGGCACTCCTGGATCAGGCGCTTTCTCCAAATACGTGGTTAAGTCTTGATCCACATGTTCAAAGACCAATGTTAGTTTGGTTTCCCGATCAGTCCTGGAAACTGTGCACACGTCAAACAACCTGCGGATGAAAGACATAAATCAAGAACAATTTTCATGAATCAAGATCACTCAAGCAACTTAATCTACTAGTCCTATTAAATTATTATTATTTATGCCTTTTTATATTTTCTAAAGCTACAAAAGTTAAAGCTGATAAATGATATTTTCTAGTAACTTCTCTGTTATTTGAATAGAGCGCTTTTTTCTGTTGCCTTTCTGTTTTTGCTTCAAAACGTGTTTTACCATTTTCACCCTGTGACGCTGTTTTACCAAACACATCTACATGAATATATGAACATAGTTTGAACTTCAGGCAGACCTTACTTGTTGACGCCTACATACAAATATGATATGTTTAATGTCTTGTGATGCCATTTGGCTAAACATTCCTAACATCTGAACTGGAAAACTTGTATCAAACTAGCAAACAACCTACACAGAAAACCTTACCTGAAATTAACTGAACAGGGTAAAAATGGTGAAAAATTAAGATGCACTGATTGCTGCCTTTTCCTCTATGATACTAATGGATGCATACATTGATATATGTGCATACAGTATAAGCACATTTATGCCTTTTATTTTATCATACGATTAGACATTTGATTAAAGTGATGACGTTATCTGTTTGATGTATCTTACAAAGATAATGAATGATCCTTGACTTTCACAAAGTCAAATATACCAAATCTACACAAAGAATCTTTTATGGTAACATTATCTGATCCCATGACATCATAAAGCATCTCCAGAAAAAGTGTCTCCTGAAATCCAGACTGTGTCTCTTAACCAACAAAACACACGGCATGTATAATATTCTCATTATAAGCATTGACAAGTTTCTTTCACAGCGCCACAAACGCACGGGCCTAGAAGATTCTCGGGCATTTCCCCATGAAAATAATTCAGATTAAATCAAAGATATACTTTACATGCTCAAAAAAACATAGCCAAACAAAAGGAGAAACTATCCATGGACAATATACTGAATTGGCATTTGTGATACAGACCTTGGTCAACAATAATAACATACATGTTCTACAGCACAGATTTACAGTGTACTCCTGCACAGCAAATGGCAAGGTCAGGCTTTGAGCGAGGCCAGCCAATGACGTGTCATCGACAGAACCATCTAGATAAGCCAATCAAAACAAATCCACCAAATTAACATCCAGGACCCTACTGTCAGAGTCAACAATGATCTCTAAAACAAGACTTTCCACCTACAATGGGAGACATTTTGACATTTAGAAGCCACCAAGCTAAAGCAACGAGCGATGCTGGAAAACAATGCAAGATGATCTTGATTCCAGACACCAGTGAGGAATTAAAATGCATCTATTCAGGTGAGAACGACAGGTGACTGCTCAGATATTTGCGCATCAATGGTTGCACATCTGCACATAAAGGTCAACAATACATATTGTTTTAGTAGACAAGAGAGAGCGAATTGTTAGAGGGGCGTTTGTGTCATTGGTACCATTTGCATTTGGCAGACTAATTATCAAAACAATGAAACCTGCATAACTGCATGAGGCTGTCTTATCCTGTGCTAAAGACACAATAACTTAACTTAGCTGACTAGATGCTTTATACATTGTTGCTTAACTTGTTGAGATGCTATACATTAAAAAAGGGAACTTTATTCATAGCATGAGGGCTAGTGGTTGACACATATGGTTGGCCAATGTTGGAAGCTACCAGTTAGGGAATGATTATAAATGACCTCAAAATGCCCAAATATTGTCAGATTAATTGGTTTGGATGACATATTGGTCATATCGAGATGCGTTTAATAACAAGCAACCCACAAATGATCTGCTTGAGTAATAACAAAAATTGAGTGGAGGTAATAGACCTCACCAACAAATGCCACCCAATGTTATCTTCAACTAGAAAAAGTACCTCAAGGTTTGTAAGGGAAACTCCCTTTAACGTAGGTCAATGAGGGCAGAGTGATATGACAGGAAACACATGCAACGCAAGAAAACGTGACGTTTCAGGAAACAAACTCAACCCGGGCATGCACAATCCGTTAAAATCCCTGCATACGCATCCCCCCATCAACAGACCACCCACTCTAGTCTTACCTGACCACGTTGGGATGTTCAAAGGACTCCAGTTGTCTCAGCACCGCCACCTCGCGGATGGTAGATAGGGGCATTCCCTCTTCCTCCGTCTGCACACGAACTCTTTTCAGGGCAACAAACCGGCCCCCGTTCTTCAAATCGCGTGCTTTGTACACCTTTCCGTACGCGCCTTCGCCGATCTCAGCCACCGGCTCGTATTGTTGGGCCATGCTTTCTTTGTCCATGTTTTTAACACGGCGAGGTACTGCGGGGAATCCCGAAATGTGACGAGCGCGCGGATATCTCACAATGGCATTATTGGGAGAGCGGCGCTGGCACGTGCACTGCCTGTTGAGCGCGAGCACAAAAGGAAGCGGAGGTAAACACAAAAGCGATCGGTTAATTCAAACCTCATCTGTGCATCCCACATAAAAGACACGGAGCGCATAAATGCAACGTAGATAATCGCCCAGGGCTAACTTCTGCGCTTTGGTAACCAAACGTTAAGGAAAATGCAATTAGTAGATCACCATCTGGAATCCCTAGTAATAAAGTATAATTACCTGTTAACCTTTGAGTTAACGCAGGCACGCCTAATGTAACCCAAGTTTCCATGCGGTAAACTATTATATTAGGGGCAAAACTGAAAGCTAACGCACGCGCGTTCTGTCAATAAAAAAATAGCAATGATAAAGTCAAATGCGTTGGCGACTAATGACCAGATTGTCAAATATCATCCCCTCCGAGCACGTGGTTTTCCACTGATTTCAGTGTTTAACTGCGAATCAATAAACGCCGAAGCTAAACGCCTACATTTGCTCCCACGCTTTAGTCAATGCCATGAACCACGCGGCGTGGTTTAAAACAACATGCTAGGCATGTTACCCAATAATCCAATGTGCAAGCAAAGCCCCGGATATGCAAACAGATGCAGTGAACATACAAACAGCAGATAAACGTTAATTCGAGGTTGTCGGTATAGTTACCCAGTGTGTTATATTTCGCGTGGAAAGTCGCGTCATTCATAAAGTGGAGTAAAGCAGCGCTCGCTTTCCCAGCGTCTCCACGCACATCACAGCAGTGTCCTCGCAATCGGCCACACAGGTAGTAGGATGGGGCACGCGTTAACCCCCATCCTCCAGCAGTGCCACACCACCGCAACTCTAACGAGCTGGCAAATCACGAAAAATGGATCGTCCGATCACTCTCTCCAGAACGCAGAGTGGATCAAACGTGTCCGATCTGCAATAACCGCTTTTCTTATGCTTTTGCCATCCATGCAAGAATATGCTTCGCTTGTGTGTGTGTGTGTGCGCGTGCTCAGTCTCCTCGCTTTCCCACGCTGGCTGAATGTGCCTTGACCCCCTTCAGAGCAGTCTGACACTGAGCAGGAACGTTTCCGCATTCCTCACCACTACAAAGACTTAACCGCCTCCTCTTGCATTCTCCTTGCCTGTTAGGTCCTTAACCATTCATACTCCTTTCTTGTTTTGGTCTCGGTGTCAAAACGGGATCACCGCAGGGGAACAGCACTGGGACTAACAGAGGTTACTTGACGCATCTGTC
>JAZGTJ010006157.1:0-25661 GCA_036877575.1 Botia almorhae | reverse complement strand
GACGGGGGGAGTACTCTGGGTTCGGGCCAAATTCCGAGCTCGGGGCCCTCCCCCCGGACAGCACGCCAAATACGCATCAGTGATCATTTGCGATTGCATGTTAGTGCGAACTCGTGAAACAGCCGATTAAAACATTCTCATATGCTTAGTTTTTATATAGCTGGTTGAAATAACAATTTTGTGTCAGTGCAGAGTGGCTAAAAAGCATGTTAAAATTGCTATCAATTGTCTCAATATATGTAGTATAGATCGGTTTCTGTTTCTAGATATTAATATAGCTAGCCTGCCTTTATTTTTCATATGTTTTACATTGTCTGCTTTTGGGCAGTTTTGGAAAAAATGAAAACTTCATTCTACTTTATAAATAAATACAAATATAAACATCATACCAGCACAAAGCTATAGTCAACTCCACTACCACAGAAATGGTTAAATGTGACCTAAACAGGCGGTGCAAACTAAAAGAAATCTGACCTAATGTATGAACAAGATGAAAAAAACAAATACCTATCATTGTAATTTGATTCATTAGCTACATTAGTTACTTAAACCTTTTACAAAGAAATGTCATTATAAATGGTTGTGTTATGACTTTAAACATAAAGTTTATAGTACGTGATTAATTCAACCAGTAATGTGCTGGTTTCATTGTGGTTTTTATATACTGTGGTCGTTTAATTTTCGATGCTGTTATAAATACTGTTGATTTCTGGTCTTCCGCCAAACAAAAGGGGAGGAGTTATTCGTTTTGCTCCGCCCGTTATAAACTAAAGAAAAAGTCAACGAGAAAAGTTCAGCCTGTGGCACCTGAAGCAGGAATGACGATCTTTGAGCACCAGCAACGCTGTTATCACACACACTTTTCTTTGTCGTCCGTTTAACATATCTGAATCAAATGTGAAATGATATAAAGTTTTTTTCTTTGCCACTATGGGTCAGCATTATTTACATCAAACCAGTGTACTCCGTGCAAGTGTCTTCTTGGCTCTGCTAGTGTTGGTAAGTGTAAAAGGGTTCAAGTCAATGTTTCAATCTTATTGTTCTGTTACTTCAAAGTAAATACCGATGCTTGTCGGATATCCTGTGTGCTTTTTAAACTAGCCATTTGCTCTTGAAACATATTTCGCTTGTGAATTGGTATTTTGAAAAGAAATGAGAAAGCAGTTCTTCACTGAATTTTACAGAATAAAGAAAAGGAAGTCGACACAATGACATTTAAATTAATTTCAGATTCTTTCATTGTAACTTGTTGATGTTTTACGCAAGCTGTCACACCGCTTTGAGCTGCTTGAACCACACGTTGGTTCGTGGAAAGTTGCAAATAGCTTACTTGTGTTCCTCCTTTACTAAAACTCACAAATCACTTGACCGTAGATGAACATTAGCTATTCAGCAGTGATTTTGTTTCGTTCTCTCTCGATGCTAATATTGATATGCAACAACTGTAAACTGTAACCCTTTTAATTATTAATACTAAGTTAAAATGTGTTTTAAGATTTTCCATGGTTCAAATGAACCAGAAGTACAACCAGTATCTATGCAAATTTTTCTGATTCATCTCGGCTCTCAGTTTGCGCTGGTGTGATATAGAGGGAGACGGATAGAGAGCATTTTGAGATGCTTTTACAATGCTGTCAGTATAGATGTTTCTCTTATAGGGGACAGAAACCTCACCCAGGTACTTTTCATACTAACAGATTCATAGTAACAGATTCATACTCTGTAGTATCATATTATCACCTTTTGTATGATTCAATTGATATTGTTCCTTTAAAAGTGTACATATATTGTTGCATGTTCGTGTTGCCACTGAAATGGAAGCTGAGTTCCTTTTGTATATATAGACGAGTCACCTTCTTGGGTGGACAGGTTCACCCAGATTTGGATGATTAGGCCGTTGCAGTATAAATTTAAGGAATGGCCTGTAAGGATTCACAAGAAAATTAAATGATGATTTTATCTGATATAAAGGCAATCTCTCTGTTCTCTCCTCTTACGCAAATGTGCCTGCAAAGTATCTTTAACCTTGATGTGTGGTAATTAGCACCATCAGGAAAGTACAGTGTTTTGTATAAATGTCTCATAAAAATAATGCCAGTCCATTTAGGCAGAATAAACCGCGGTGGGCAGTAGTGGAGAGAAGGAAAAGAGAGTGGTCTGTAGCCATACCTCCTACCCCACCATTCCCTCTCTTATTTCTAATCTTAACATCTATTGTGATAACCATTATTATGGGTGGTGTTGCTATTTGAAGAATTTGTTCACAGCAAAAATAGTCCTTTAGCAGTTGGCTTTAATGTGCAAGTAACTTACAAAAATTTTACTCCTCACTTTCTTCCATATGCATACGGTGGAAGTAATCAGGGGGGTCACGATTGTTGAGCTACAAAAAAAGCACAACATTTTTTTTTTGTGTACTATACAAACAATGCAATTTGTTATTCACTATTATACAGTTCTTCCTAGTATGTTCTGTGTGTTCAGTGGAAGAAAATAATTCATACATGGTTTGGAACGACATGTATACATAAAATGTGGTGTTGCAGTAATTAACATGCGGAAAAAATTGAGCAGTATGTGTCCGTGAGGCATTCCATCCCTGGGGAGGCAGACTTCCCTTTAGTCACTCTGAGGTTTATCTCAAGATCTGCACATAGAACCTTGTTGTATTTGGGGTTGTTTTAATTGGCAGCATCTGCTGGAAGTAACCGTTTCTCATATTCAGTTTTCGTTTCATGATGGTACAAGCGAAAACTTAAAACTTGCTTGTTGTGTTGTGCTCATTAAGACTGTGCTGCTGTTATGTTGTTTAATCGATTACAGTATGGTGTACTTTAATCAACCCAAAAAGCACTTATTAAAAGTTTTTATAGCTTCTAAGCTTCTTATTAAGTTTTGTATTAGTTACAGTTTTGCAGCAGTTTAATAATTTCTTAATCAGTTGTCCACAAAATTATTTTAATCAAAATTGTTTCATTTTTAGCAATTAAAACAACTGACATTTCACTATGAAAAATTTCACAAAGTGTAGTACATGCACACATCTTTCTGAAATTCTAACAAAATGGCAAGAGGCTAATATAATAGACATAAATAATAAATTCATGAAATATTATACTGAACAAATAATAAACACTGACTGAATGAAAAGTAAATAAAGCAGAAGCAGTAGTACAGACCAGAATTGTGCAATGTAGTTTCCAAAATTTGGAAACTAAATTTATTTTCTCATGTTTAGAAGTTCAGTCATCAGTGAGATGTAAGGTTGTTTTCTGTGACATCCCCAAAGTGCTTGTGTCCAGTTCCATAATGCCCTCTTGTAGGATCCTGGCCTATTCCGAGCTGGAATAGATTAGGGCCACACACACACAGACACACAGTTCAATGTAAATTTTGGTCTATTCATTCACCGTTCAATGTCTTTTTTGTATGTCATGGCTTGTTGAAATATGTGCACACTTAAAAAAATGCCAGGCTTTGTGAATTAGCATAACAAATAAATGGATAATATGTAAGATATATGCGAATATGCCATTTAAACTGAATTGCTGTAATGCTGATCTTATTATGCTGTATCAGAGCAATCAAAATAATGACGTCAAGGCAAAAAGTTATTCATTTGTGTATACATTTTACAGGAACTACAATAATTCATTGTTTATTGTTATGTGTATGCACACTGTTGTCTAATCACGTTAGACTATCATAACAGATCATCATAACACATGTCTTAAATATAAGGTGGTGTTTCAGTTATACACTGTCATTTATGTAGCTGTCTGTTCATATCAGTCTCATTTCCTGTCTCTCACTGTCTGCACAACACAACCCAAACTTTCTTTTTGAACTGTAGCAGAGAAAACTATCCTACATTAATGTTTCTTTTTCTGATAGTTTAACATTTTGGCTAATGTAAGGACAAGAGGTTAAGATGTTATTATGCATTTCAGAAAAAAGGAATTGACACAAAACAAATATACTTGTTACTCTCTAATGGGCACATATGCACACACATACACTAACATTTTCAAACACCTACTCCAAGATGTGTTATGTGAAGTAGCTAGTGAAAGATTCTGGGTTTATCTGTATGGTGACCAGACTTTGTAAAGTAGCTTGTGAATGATTGTGGGTTTATCTGTAAGGTGACCTAATGGAAGAAGTAGCAGCAACATGCAAATAAGGTGTCTCTGGGTACAGTACTTTTCTGCTTTTAACAAGACTGTAAAGAGCCTTGTAGCCTAATAGGAAGAGCAGAGCAAGTTATATTACTGTATCTTTAAATATAGAAATCTGGAGTCACACAAATGCATTTTAAACTCTTATTTTTTTGTTTTGTTTTTGTTATCTTTAACATCTCAACAGCTTTACAGTATCAGAATAATGTAAATCTCTTTGTACTCTATTATTGTAATATTACAGTACAATATTAGAGTACAAATATACAAAATGTACTTTAATATTACCACTGCAGTGAACTTGCTTTACAGACACTTGTAATAGAAAATATAATAGAAAATCTGGCAGTGCCAAACACAGGTGTGTGCGTTTGAGTCCTCTTGAGTCTCTGAAGGACTCAAAAAAGGATGTGCCTTTTTTTTACATTTAAAATGAGGAAGTTTAAGACTTTCGCTTTACACTTTGCTTGTCACATAATTCTCAGAGGGCCTCTTGAGTTTGACACCAGGGAATTTGCTGAAACATGAACATTAATGTTCCTGCCCCTTTATAACATTCAATGTCCAAATGAAGGATTTGGTTTAAGTTCACTTTTAAAAACAAATTGCCTGTGTTTTATGTATAGACGTATAATGAATAGACTGCCCACTCTGGTCAGTGTAGAGGGGGTTTATACAGTACACCAATGTGTACGCATTCAAAAACGGTGGTCAGGATTCTTTTTAGAAATTCATCTTTTGTGTTCCATGAGTGTTCCCTAAAAATGAATGTAAAACGAGTTTGGAATGACATGAGAGTGGGTAAATGATGATAGGATGTGATCGGGAGAAGATGTCATCAAATATAAATTGTACTTTAAAATGTCTTGGTAGTTTTTACTTTTGTAACATAAGTAAATGTTAATGTGTTGTTGTGTTTGGCTTCTACAGGTTCTGAAAGTTTTACTGCTTTCATCAAATAGTACACTGTCATATGGACCGAGGATGTGTAATTGCATTCTGGGTAATGCCTTCTTCCTGTGGGCAGTGAAAGGACTGTTCTGTAGAACTGCTGATAAGAGAGGAGTTTATAGAAAGCTGTAGTTCTGAGATGGACTGAAATAGGCATTTTCAGTTTTGCAGCCTTATAAGTTTAGGTCCGTGTCCCATGTATAGTTTTAAAATGCAGATATTAGGTCACCTAAATGGGTATACCTAAATGTGTATGTTAGATAAAATATTATTTTAAATTAAATATGTAAAAAAACAACTTATTTAGTACTGACTTTCCAGTGACACAGCAGTAGAGGAGATGTGTCCTAAATATTTGGCTTGTTATTGGCTAGCAAAAGATGTGTGGGTTTTACATGCACATAATGTGAAAGATTTGCACTGTTTAGTAATAAGAACAATATTATTGTTTGAAGTCAACCCTCATCAAAAGCACAGCTCACCAAAAAACAAGGAAGCATTGGTTAGAAAAACATTTCAGCCAAATGAACGAGTGTAATAATCCATGAGAGGAAATTGACACTTTGTTTTTATGCTGATCTCATGACTCTGATGTTTTGAACTATCAACACACTTCTAACTCATCAGTCATGCTCAACAAAACACGTTGTCTAAGGCTGTCAGATGTATTAATGTAACACAGTGTATACAGTGTTTAGAGATATGTATTCTGTGTAGGCTTTATTTTTCATTTATTTTAATTTATGGCTGGTGCAGCGAGGAGGAAATATAACAGAGAGTTCCCTAATTTGAATGTTTTCAAAGTTTTACAGCTTCCTATACAGAAGTTGTGGCCACTTGGCACAAAAGAGCAGAAAAAGAGAAAGATTATATACACAATAAACATGTAAAATCTGTAACCTAAAAACTTCCTGATAGGTATCAAATTATAGCAAAGCAGTATGTGTCATTTTTATTATATGACAATAAAAACTAGGGAACTAGCAAAAGAGAAGAAGATTTAGTGTCGAACAAAAGAAATATAAATATTTAGTTAGGGGTGAAAAATAAAATATCTGCTAACCATATTTAGCTGTACTACCAGTGTGAGGTTTGGACACACCTTCTTATTATCATTTATAATCATTAGCAGGACTTTTAACAAAACAATAGTCAAGTCATCAAACTTAAAAAAAACATTTATGACATAATTCCCATACTTCCATTAGTGGTACTAAGTTTAAAGCAACAAAGGGCTCCATTGATGTTAGAGATAATGGCGTGTTCCAGCTAAATACATTGCGTGAGTTCTGTTTCACGCTCTTGCTCACTGTAAGCAATGATGCACTGTACATCAGAATCCATGAGATGATGGGAACTTTTTTTGAAGGAAGTGCATTAAAAGCTGAAGTAGGACACAGCCCTGGTTTACCTGAAACCACTAGATTAATTTGCATAGAAGAGCAGTGCCAGTGACGTTAAAAATGACTTGCAATTTTATATTTTAACCACAGATGTCCAAAGTTCCCTAGTGCAGTTTTAATAACTTAAGTTAATAAATCACTGAACTATGGCCACAAGAGGAAGTTACTTTAAAATTGAATGTAGACAAAATGGAAGATATAGATTATATGTCTGACAAGATTTTGTTTTCTTCCCCAGATCCCTTATGGGCATTCTGACTGTAAGTAAAACTATATCTACAGTTTGAACTTACTTTCATATGTACTGTTCATTTCAGTATTGTTTTATCTGTAGTCTTAGTTTTATTCACTTGATCCGATACAAAGTTGGGCTGTTGCCGAAACTGGTGTTGTGCCTGTATTTAGGTGTCCTGTGCCAATACAAGTCAAACTCCTCGACGACAGACATCTCTATCCTTGTTCAAGACAACTCCTCCTGCAGTGTGCAGAGTTTCAATGTTACAGCCAGTCCGTCTGGCATCACAATGACTAAACTGCAGCCTGGGAGCACATACTTCTTCAGAATCAGCTGCACAAATATGTGCTGTGAAAACTTCACCACCAGTAAGCCTTTCCTATATCTACTTCTGATTTATCAGACTTAAAGGTAAACGTTTCTGTATTTTAAGTGCCAGGGGTGTCCTGGAGGGCCTCTGTTCTTCAAAGTTAAGATCAGAGTTTCTCAGCTGTGGCCTTTAAGGTCCGCTTTTTTCAGAGTTTGCTCTAACCCTGATCAAACACACCAGATAATCAAGATCAAGATTACGATGCTGTGTCCACTTCCTGTCTCTTATATAGTGCGCTGTTGTGGGTGTTGTCCATTTTGTAACGGCTACATTAGAGTAAACAACTTAATTCCCTGCATTCATTTCCTTTTTATACCCACAATGCATTCTGATTTCAAGCATACATTCAACATACATTCCGCAGGTGGCGAGGTTTATAGTTACTTTCTACTTTTAAAATAAACAAATAAATGTGGCAGAAAGTAGTATTTATTCTCTTTTAAATAGAATAAATATATTTATTAAATATAATGAATAAACATAGTAAATAAACATGACAAGCAGTTTTTATTCCTTTTATTCTGAACTAATACAGTAAACGTAACAAATGAACAGTAAGAAATTTAACTTTAATCATTTATAATATAAACCATTTTATTGAATTACGTTACGATCCATAAAGCCACACAGATCTTGATGTAAAGGAAGCGTAATGTTTGTGGATGTCAGAAATGTCTCTGACAGTACTCCCTGATGCATGGTATTTACACCAGTGTTCGAATTCATTCACTTATTTTCGATTACTTCTTCCCCATCTAGTGGACTCAAATGTCATTCACTAAAAAGTCACAGGCAAGTGAGTTTGATCAGGGTTGTAGGTAAACTTTGAAGGAATGTGGACCTTGAGGGCCAGAGTTCAGAACCTCTGGTTAAGATCCAACTCCAACACACATGCCTCTAATTTTTAAGTAATCCTGAGCACCTTTTATTGGTGGGTTCAGGTGTGTTTAATTAGGGTTAGAGCTTAACTCTGTATCCTTTTGTACTGGAGTTTAACATCTGTGTTTTAAGCAAGGATACCACTGTTGTTCAGGAAGGTGCAAAGCAAGCATGTGTCTAACCCTTTTCACTTTCTCAATCACGCATCATATATCACATTTTCTAATTTTTCAGTCACTTGCAATCTCTCAGTAATTGTTTACTCTTTGCACAGAAGCAAACACCTCCAGCAACCTGACTATCACGCAGCTCAACTTCACCTCAGTGTATCTGAACTGGACAGGCCAGTCGCTCCTGGCTGATTTTGACTCCTGGCTGAATTTTATGCTGCGTAAGTCCTGGCCAATCACAGTCAATCCCAAATCTCTCATCTAGTATTATCTAGCATTAACACAAAATGACTTCAGTGTGGTGGTGGTGGTGACAGCTGAATGATATTTTATTAAGAGAACATTCAGGTAGTATTTGTTACCTTAAGTGTCTAATGTGAATAAAAGAAGAATAAATGATGCATATTATATATTTTAAGTGATGTTACAGTGTCTCTAGGAGAGTGTATGTGTAAGCATGTGTATGCATATTTCGATTTCATATCAAAACATTTCGGTAACACTACATGGGACTAACCCTAAACAGTTCGTTGTTCTTAATATTATTTAGTGATTAAATGTGTAAGTTCACCTTATAAAAAGTGTACAAATGAACCTGAATATTAATGTGTAATGTGTTTGGGTGCGTGTCCACTCGCGTGTCCGAGGGCTTAGTAACCTGTATGTGTCTTTCATCACTGTGAGCTCAGTTAACCTGAGCTGGACGCCTCCGTATGGCATCAGCCCGTATTATAGAGCAGCTTGGGGTGTAGACTCATCATACCTGCTTACCACCACAAACCAAACCTGCATGCAAATCTTACAACTCACACATGGCACCGAATACACCTTCCGTGTCATTTCGGTGCATCTGATAACCTCACTGAGGGGCTTGCTCATGAGATATCCCAAAACACAAGTAGCACAGGAAGAGTACATGTAAGGGTTTAGCTGTATCTGTATTTTATTTGTATTTTAGTAAATCAAGCCAGGGTGTGTGTATGGATGGCCGTGGCTTTGAAATGCACTGGATTGTCAGTTTTTAAGAAGGTCTGTTACCTATATGCAGGGCCAGCACAGGTAGAGGATATCACTGTGCTAAGTTGCAGTAACAGTAGTTTGAGCGTAAACTGGACAGCTCCTCCTGGTCATGTGGAGTTATATGAAGTGAACGTATACAGTGCTGAGCTGAATGTGATGCAGAACCTGACCACTCAGAGTGGCACCAACGTAGAAATTAATAACCTCGCAGCAGGACGAGTCTACAACGTCACGGTCACGTCTGTCAGTGGAATCCTGACGAACATCTCCTCCGTAATATCAAATGCAACCAGTGAGTCAGAAAAGTACACTCTTTATCTCAAGCTCGAATCATTAAATACAGCATTTATCAATTTAAACCAGTACAACCACATATCTTGTCATGATTTTTCTCCTCAGAACCTAACGCACCTGAAGCACTCCAAGTGTTTGGCCAGACCAACGCATCTATTACTTTGGTGTGGTTGAGACCTCTATTAATGGATGGAGTGAATGTGTTTTATGAAGTATCATATAGACCCAGTCAATCAGTGAGCAGCCTTTTGGCTCAGGCCTCCTCTCTGAACTTGACACTCACGAGTTTATTATCTGGCAGCCAGTATGACATCACTGTGGTTACCATTGGTGTGAACAATTTCAGGAGCTCCTATGTAAACCTCACCGCGTATACAGGTATCTCTCTCACTCATTCTCACCAGCACTGACAGCATGTATTTACCGTAGACTACTAATTATGTTTTCAGTGTGGCCTACAGTATTTGCTTAAAAGGTGTGTGTTTGTTTCCATCAGCTCCTAATACAGTGGAGAATCTTGAGATTTCTGCTGTCAGCACCAGTTCAGTCAATCTCACCTGGCTCCCACCTAACGGAACCACCAGCCTGTTCTCCTACATCATCAGCATTACCACACTCAACCAGACACTCAATGCCACATCCAACAATTATCGGATTACTCAGCTGCAGCCTGGTACTCAATATAATTGCAGCGTCAAAACATACATAATGAATAGCAACGTCTCTGGACCTTCAAAGAACATACAGTTTAATACCAGTGAGTCTAAACATTCCCCAACTCATGTAAACCAGTAATATCAACTAAAACAGCTATTGATAAACATAAACCGTAAATGTAAAGCTACTGTAAATATAAGCAAAGCAAAACTTTGACTATTATTGTGGTATACTTTATTGTATATATGCCTGATACACTTTTCCAAACTAATTAGGTTGCAGTAGTCTCAGAATATAATTGTAAACACTCTGTTTTAGAGCCCCTGCCAGTGATAAATTTAAATGCGTCTCGTGTTGGCACAACTGCGATGTTGCTCTCCTGGTCTCATCAGAGTGACTACAGGTCTACATATCGGTATAATGTGAGTGTAAATGGAGAGCAGAAGATGCAGAAGAGCAATGAGACTGCAGAAATCTCTAATTTGATCCAGGGGAACAACTACACATTTACTGTGCAAACTATAGCAAACGGCATTAGCTCTGAACCTGTTTCCATCTCTGCATTTACAGGTATTACATCTCACTTGTTACTCACTGCTGTTTTGGTTTTTCATAAAGTCAACTGAATAACAGTTAAACTATCGGATAGATGTTGCCAAGTCCATGTGGTTTCTGCAGAATTGGGCTACTTTTGTGTTGCTGTGGGATGTTTTATCTGTGGGTTAAAGCTTTGACATATTGCATAAACAATATTTGACTGAAATGCTTGTGTTGAAATATTTCACTCTACTAAAAACTGTTATACAGAATAAATTGTGTGAAATGCATAACAGTGACTGTAAAATGTGTGTTTCAGGTATGTGAGTGACATAGTTTGATTTTTGGTATTTGGGCTGGGTCTTTGTGCAAGTTTTGGCCATTGGGCTAATTTTTATGCCAATCTGGCAACCCTGTATCAATTATCCTATAGACAACTTCTGGAACTCTGTGTTTTCTGCATTGTTATTCAAGTAGGCATGTAAACTTTCATGTACCATGTCCAGCACAAAAAAACAATGTGTGTTTTTACAGGGCTTGGTAAAGCATCCAATATTTCTGCTGTGGGATTTACCACAAGTATGAGAGTGGAGTGGAGGCCACCGGTTGGCTCTGTGAGTCTCAACAGCGTCAAAATCCTGTCCAATGGAACGGTTCTCAAAACTGAGAACCGAACAAATGAAACATTTGTGGTATTCTCAGACCTGCTGCCTGGAACGCTGTACACTGTTGTTGTTACGAGCATCAGTGGACCCATTAAGCAGGACAGTGATAGCGTCCAAAATGCTACCTGTAAGACCCCTCACACACTCAAACACACATACACACTGTATTTCTAATCTTCACTTACAAGTGCTAATCACACACAAGTACTACCAAGTAGTACATATAATGCAAGTCTCCTTTTTGTAATGTGACATGCTTCATTGTTGCTTCAGCATTGTCACCATGTTTTATAACTTTATAGCAGCAGTGATTGCCTGAATGTGGAACTGTAGGCCTACCACTTTCTGTAGACCAGCTAATGGTCACCAAAAGGGAAACTAATTTTTAAATTAACGTTTAAATTAATTAATTGTACTGTTGTTTTACCAGTACCTACTCCTCCTCGTGAGCTGATTGTGACAGCGCGGAGCTCATTATCTCTGAACATCAGCTGGGCCCAACCGCTCAACATGAGCTTAGCATACAGCTTTCTCCTGCAGTACAGCAATGGCTCTAAGTCAAACTCAGTCAACTGCAGTCTGAATTACAGCTCTCTGACTGGCCTTAGTGCAGGTGTCCAGTACTACATTTCTGTGAGGACCGTTGGTCAACTGGGATATCTGAGTGATCCTCAGTCTCTTACTGCGTATACGAGTAAGCAATCATGACCTTTGCAGTTGTTTAAACTTTTACACAAGCTTAACGTGTTTTACTTAGCTTTATTGTTTCATGGACCATTAAGAATCATTTTAAAGTAGGCCATGTGACTTTTTCTGGCCTTCTGAAGCAATTCAATAGCTTTAGATGAAACACACACAGATTTAATCTGCAATCAATAGCTTACTTACGTACAGTTTTTTAATGTATGTTAAATTCAAATGAAGCCAGCATTTCCCGGGAAAACTGAACATAGCTTAAATTATAAATCATTAATATAAGCTTATCATTGCATTTTGGAGTAAGGAAGGAGGCAGTTTGGAACCCTGCTCTGGTATGTACTTTTTCAATAACTGCTTTTTGTTAATTTTTACCCACAAAAAGTTACGGATTGCAGCTTTAAGTCTAAAAATCTTACCTTTAGAATTGCAAATGTCAAATTCGTGCTCACATTTAATTTAAAACAAATGCGCCTTTTTGATGGTAATGAGATACATAGAAACCAGTGTCCAGATATGGCCATTCGTTGTTATCTGTTAAATATCTTTTGGCACCAGAAATGCACGTAACTATTTAATCAGATTTTTGTGTGTTGGATTAATGGTTAATAAAGTCAATTGGTGAATAGGACACTTGGTTCTGTGCAGCTTACTGTATTTAACACCCTACCGTGTATGTGTGTGTGTGTGTGTGTGTGTGTGTGTGTGTGTGTGTGTTTAAATGGTGTCTCAGATCCCAGTGCTGCAAGTGAAGTGAAAGCGAATGAATTCACAGTAAACAGTATATTTCTGAGCTGGCAGCAGCATGACGATCAGCAGTACAATTACTCCTATCTGCTGCAGTTCACGCACCCCAATGGCACAGCTCAACAGATGACTGTGTATAACACCACGGCACAGCTGTTGTCCATGCAGTCGGCTAGTCAATACAATATCAGCATTATCACACAGACGGCAGGTGGCACCAAGTCTGATCCCCAGTTCATAACAGCCTACAGCAGTAAGTAACTACACTACACGTGAGAACCAAATTACACCATTCATCTGTTTTACTGCCCCAATTTTTGGTAATGTTTTTTAAACATGCAGCTCATGCACTATAATCAGTAGTAAAGGAAGGCTGGAGGTAATTAAATAATGTTGATCTTATTTTAGACTACACGATTACCCTCATGATTGGGATGGTTGTAACACACATCTTGTATAAACTTAATACACAAAATCACATACAATTACTAATCTACATACACAAACATCTTCCCACATTTACACATTATATCCCCCACCACTTTGTTTTGCTCTGAACAATTACATCGTTTTTGTTACAGGGTTGTAAAAGCTGTTTGCACACATGCACTTTTTTAGTCTGTGTGTAATGTTTAGTATCACTTTAGTTATTCTTAGTTGTACTATTTTTTCTAGTCTATTTGAGGTAACTTAATTATGTGCAATGAAATGTGTGTCTTGTGTCATCTTGTCCAGCACTGTGTATAGGTATATAGCACCTTGGTCCTGAAACATTCTTTCTTTTCCCTGTGTACCAGCTATATATGGCTTAAATAACACCAAAACTATTCTGACTGCCTCTAATATTTTGTGTCATAATAGATCTAGTCTTTGTCATTTATTATAATAATGGTACAGTTATTTATAAATGAAAAAAATGGACTAGAGATGGACTTCTAATTGCTTCTGCTCTGTTTGTCTTCCAGAACCATTTCCTGTTACCCATTTGCGTGCTGATGCTCGAAATGTTTCTGCTGTACGGCTGAGCTGGGTGCGTCCTCTGGGATACCACAGTGGGTTTTCTTATCGAATATTAGAATCCAACTGCACAAATGGTACAAACCTCTCTACAACTGCTGAAAGCATCACTGTGACGGACCTGCCTCCTGGAACCTGGTGTCTGTTCTTTGTTTATAGTGTGGCCTATAACATTTCAGGAGATCCGAGTAACATCTCTGTCCTCACAAGTATGAATCAGATATGTGTTCTGACAACCACACACACACTCCAACAAGGAGATGCACAAACATATAACACATGACTTCTCTTGATCCAAACAATGAGTAAATGCTGCTCTTAAAAAAGACTCTTTACTCTCTTTCTCTCTCCCTCTTTTTTCAAAGAACCCTATATGGTGCTTCCAAAAGTAGAGAATAAGGGCTCAAATCAATCCCTTGTTGTGACATGGGATCGCCCAGCTGGTGGGTTGGACATGTACATATTAAACATCAGCAGTAAGGGATATAGCAACTCCACAAAGCTCAACAGCACTGAACACAGTTATACCTTCAATCAGCTCCAAGCAGCAACAGTCTTTACAGTCACACTCACCACTGTCAAAGGAGACCTTCAGGAAACATCAAGTTCAGTTGACATGGCAACCAGTATGTATTCAACCCTAAACCATAATTGGGTGGAATTTTCAAAACATGTATATAAAGTTTTATCATACATAAACACACCATATTGTAATTGTTTCAGTTCCAAACAAACCTGGAGAGTTTGTGAAGGTGTTGAAGACCACCCGTTCACTGTGGTTGCGTTGGGCTGAAGCTCAGAACATGACAGCTGGCAGTTTTAACTACAGTCTCAACTACAGCCTGACTACAGCCTGGCCTGGCTATAACATCAGTCACTTTATCACTCCTAATAACACAATTCTTTTGGACAACTTGCAACCTGGAACCTCCTATAATGTTTCTGTTGCTACTAAGGGGCCAATGGGTTTCATGAGTGAAGCAGTGTGCAGATACCATGTAACCACTAGTAAGTTCAGCAAGTTAGTAATGTGGAAACATAAACTAAGCACATTACACTTAATACAATTACATTATACATTACACATTCTTCCACCTCCTGTACCATTTATTCAGTCTTCAGTGTTTGGATGGTTTATCTTTTAAATGCATTCTGAATCAAGAATTCCTGCACAATGGCAATCCTGCACTGATTAACAGTACTTTTCCTAAAAGTACTGTAAATATGCTATGTAAGGTATAATATGTGTTAGTAAGGTATAATAAAAATGTTAGTTTAACATGATCCCTGTATCTGTTTGTAGACCCTGAGCCTGTCCAACACCTGGAAGTGTTTTCCACAACAACAACAAACATCTCTGTAAAGTGGATGGATGTGACAGGGGTGCCAATGTATGTAGTGAGTGTGTACAGTGAGAAGGTGGAGCATAAGAATGCCACAACCAGTTCACATAGCTGGACTGTAGATAATCTGGTGCCTTCAACACAATATAACATCAGTGTTCAGAGCATTACCTCTGACAGCACAGAGGGGGCTGCTGTGTGGGTGAAGGCTTGCACAGGTTAGTACAAAGACACACACTCACACTGCTAATATAAACACAAGATATGTATTAAAACAAAGACTGCATGCACAGCAGGAAAACTACATGAAAAAATTATATTTTCACCATAAAATGTGCACATGCATAATGATAGTGCTAAAAGTCTCTCTTTGGTTGTAAATTCTACAGAGTGTTATATGCTTGTGTTATACAGGGTGAGTGAAAGTTAACTGGGCGTTACAAATTGGCTATAGAACTTGTAGTATCACTGCAGTCATGATGAAAACAGTGTCTAAATAGATGATAGTAAATAGGATTTCATATTTTCTGCGTTGATTGGTGATTCTCACCAAACGACTGCCTTCAGAAGTGCATTCCATCCCCGGCCATTTAAGGAAACTGGTTGGCGCCACCAGTGCTTACTTTGAAATTTAAAGATTTGCTTTTATTTTCCTATGTAATAACGTACATTTTAAACATTCGTTAAACAAATGTTTTAAACATTTTACAATTTGTTTCAATAAATTTGTGTTAAAAATATGGACTTTATTACCAATTTTTAATGCCTAGTTACCTTTCACCCACCTTGTATATTGCTGAAAGAGGTCAAATAATAATAATAACAAATTCTGATTCAAATCTGATTCAATGATCAGTCAAATTCAGTTTTTATAGTATTATATAGTCTCTGCTAGTTTATAAGCTCCTTTTAAAATAGAAATAGCATTTTAAGCTGATTCCTAAAACGTGATGTGCAGAAACATGCCAATGGTTTTATTTTTGAACAGATGCAGCTCCAGTGGAGAATGTAACCTGTACAGGTCCTGATCTAACCTTACCAATGCTCAGCCTCTCATGGAGGCCTCCTCCTGGTGGACATCTGGCATTTGAGGTCAAGCTGTCATCCTCTCACTCCACAGTAAACACCTCCAGCTTCAGCTATAACTTTACTGGGCTCAAGTACAAAACTCAATACAATGCCACTCTCTGGACTATTGGCTGTGGCCAAAAAAGTATAATGAAGCAGATTGACTGTATGACTGGCATTACAAGTAATGGGATTACTTACACATGAATGCTTTATATTTCTGAAATTTCCAATTCTATTGGTGTTTTATTTGTGCATTTATTTTTTCCCCCATATATGTATGCAGGACCTGTTGTACCTAAAATAGAAACAGCAGTAAAAGTTACTGATGTTGAACACAACAAGTTTACTTTGATTCTTCAGCCAGAAGTTTTTAACGACTCAAATGGTGATGTTCTATATTATGGTGTCCTTGTGTCATCCGGCACTGTTGGTATGTCTGACAAACCTGCAATCAGACATTTTGTCACTTTTTTTATCATTTTCTACAGTTCATGCATATTAAAGCTTACTGTTAGTATGTAGGATTCGATTGTAAAAGTGAGTTTTCCTTCTGCAGATTGCTCAGGCAAGACTACGTCACAGTTTGACCACTGCCTGAAAAACACTTATGAAGACTGGAAAGCAAAGCGGTGTTCAACCTACCTGGCTGTTGTCAAAAACAACAGCCAGTGGCTGAGAAATGGGGAAGAACAAACCATTGTCATTGGAGATCAGACGACATGGAAAGGTTACATAAATGGGAAACTTCATGCTAAAGGCAGTTACCGGTAAATCAATATACCTCCAGTGCTATTTAATATCGTCTGTACCGCCTACATTAAAACGCATTAAAATGGTTTAATGCATATTGTACCTTTATCATTAAACTACTGTGTTGCTTTACTGTTGCTCTTTGTTCTTTTTCAGTTTTGCTGTCGTCACTTTCACTCGTCTGAAATTCGTGAAAAATTTAGTGGATGTGTCTCTTTCATATTACTCCATATCCCAGTTTTATCAAAGTCCCATTATTCTTCCAGAGAACCCAGGTACAGTAATATTTAAAGCCGAGACTACACTAGCATTTTTATAGCAACACATTTGTTGCTCAGCAGTTATTACACTGAATGCATTTACCTAATACCTTTCATTTCAATACTGTGTGTAAGATAATCATTTGCATTTAAGGGAAAAAACAGAACCCCTTCCCATCAAGGCAAAGTTCACATTTGTGTAGATACAAATTAGATACAAATCTTGCATACTTTTATGTTGACCTGTATTAAGCTTGTGAGGAATGTTATTCATTTCTGAGGTAACATGAGTCTTTCTCTGTCTCTCAGTTGTAATCGGGGGAGTGGCTGGAGGAGTCTTTGTTGTTGCTCTTCTACTTGTGATTATTATCGCTGTTGTGACTTTTAGACGGTGAGTCATTACCAGATCTCACTGACTATTCTGGTGAATTCTGACTATTGATGGTTGGGTTTTTATTAAAGTCAACACACAACCCATTTGCAACCCATTTAACTAAACAATGTTTGAATGATTAACATTGTTTGCATTTGCCCCCATAAACTTACTCAACTGGATAAACTGCGGAGTGTGTAGAGTAATGTATTAATAGATTACTGAATGTTTGTGAAGTCTTTTTTTAATCCTTTGATGCCAACTAGTTGTGCACATGCAGTTAGTATCTAATTTCTGCTAATTATTTCTTAATTTCACAGAAAGCAAAGAAAAGATGATTCTTCTAGTGTTCCTATCCACTCCATACGGTAAGTGTACTATTCTCATCAAATAACATAATGTGGTCTTATAAAAAGAATAGAAAGAACAATAAATTATCCATTATAATAAAAACCTAATGCATTCTTGTTTTTTACAGAAACAAAGTGTAAGTATTTTCGTATTTTTGTCAGTTCTCTCTCATTTTTGGTGAGCATGGGCACGATTAAGATCTTATAAACAATTATTCAAAGAACTATATTTCAAGACTTGAAAAATATTTATTCTGTAAAGTAAATATTCAAATTATGTTAATGATTGTATTTCATAATATACTTTCTTTTATGTATTTGTCTATTGTGTATTATATGGTATAATACATATTTTCCATGGTCTGTTATTAAATGGTGTCACAGGAGTAATCCAATCAAGGTGGAAAATTATGAGACTTATTACAGGAGACAAAGAGCTGATTCCTTCTGTGGATTTGCTGAGGAATTTGAGGTAATTACACCTTTAGATTTTATGTAACAATAATTGATATTGCAAGTGTAACAGTGTGAATTTAAAACATTGTTTTTTAGCATAATAATCCAAATTGTACTTCCAAATTAGTCCAGATATGTGCGCTCCATGTCTTGAAATATTTGCATTTAAAAGATCCTTTGGCTGGTTAATGACACAGAATTTGACATTAATTCAAAATGTAAATTTAAAAAAATCGAATGCAACAAAAGAGCCAAACCTATTAATGGTTTAATATGCTGCTTTTTGAATTATTTATGTGTTTTTGTAGGATCTAAGGCTGGTTGGAATAAATCAATCTAAGACTGTTGCTATGGCCCCTGAAAACAAGGCCAAGAATCGTTATAATAATGTGCTGCCGTGTAAGATCCACACAACACGTGATTTTAGACCTTCATAAACTTCAAGAACATGTTCATAATTCTCGCCACATCTAGTTTTTGTTGAACATTTTGCCATTGTTTCTAAACTGAATTTAATTTATCTGTTTTCCACAGATGATTCATCGCGTGTTAAGCTCTCTGTGCTCAACAGCCCATTTGATGACTATATTAATGCCAGCTACATGCCGGTAGGAAGGAGTAAAATTAAAAACATGACCATTAAAAACATGAGTGGTCGCAGTTAGCTTTATGACCATTTGCATGCTAACTCTGTGTTTACAGGGTTACACATCAAAAAAGGAGTTTATCGCAGCACAAGGGCCCCTGCCCTGTACTGTCAATGACTTCTGGAGGATGATCTGGGAGAAAAATGTGCACACCATTGTCATGCTCACCAAATGCAATGAGCAAGGACGGGTACAGAATTCATTCATGCTACATGTTATCTGTAATTACACCTGTCAGGGTCTAAGTTAATTTCTCCTATTTCTACTTTGTCATTTCTTTGGACTCGTTCATTACCGGCAGACTAGCCAAGCTGTCATTCATTGTTCTGAGTACATCAATTTGCCATTTGGTTTTGGTTGTATGTTTTTATTATCAGATATTAAGGCACTACAGTGCCCGACATGTAATATCTATGATATTTACCATTATCAAAGCATGTGATCAGCATTATCCTATAATACTCAACATTATCTAATGTTCTTCAGGATTGCGTTATTTATTAATATTTATTATTGTTGAATTCTTTCATAGCTAATCTCAGCTATTTAACTAATAATTAAATTAATATAAATGAAGAAGTTATGTAGTAAATTATTAATTACATTATTTTACAAAAAAATTAAACTAGTGCTGTGGTGATGTCCTGCCCCTTTCAGGTGAAATGTGAGGAATACTGGCCAGCGGGGATAAAAACTTTCAACAATCTGACAGTGACCGCTATTTCTGAAATCCCACTGGAGGACTGGACTATACGTGACTTTGAAGTAAAAAATGTAAGTACATTTATGTTACTGTAAGAACTAATGCATAATAACTAAAAAGAAAAAACACAAAATAACTATATCCCTCAATAAAATAACTATATATCTCAGGAATATTACATTTAATAACAGTTTTATAATTTGTGAAATGTAATTTTAATTTAATTTACATTTAAGGGACAAATGCGTTTTACAAAGTTAAAATTATTATAATCGGCCCAATGTTTGTGATAGTTTACCGCAATGTTTTTAACACAGTGTTTTTTTTGTAACATTATGCATAATGTTTTTGCATAATTCTGTCTTTAAAGCTGAAAACAGTAGAGATCCGATCAGTTCGTCACTTCCATTTCACTGCATGGCCGGATCATGGAGTTCCTGAGACCACTGAGCTTCTCATCAACTTCAGGCACCTGGTCCGAGAACACATGGATCAGTACTCACAGCATTCACCCACACTCGTGCACTGCAGGTACTTGAACTCAGCACTTGAATATATGCCATAGTGGGAATGGGCATTTTTGCCAATTTTTCATTTCAATTAACTGATAGATCTGAAAAACAAGAACTCAGGGATGGGGCATGTGTGTTTTGCTAATAATAAAAATATTTTATTTAAAACTGAATTTTCTTCACTGTTCTATTTGTTCTCCTAATACAGTGCAGGTGTAGGCCGAACAGGAACTTTGATCGCCATTGATCGGTTAATCTTCCAGATTGAGCGTGATGGTGTTGTGGATGTATATGGGACCATTCATGATTTACGCATGCACAGACCACTGATGGTGCAGACAGAGGTAATCAATTACCAACATAATGTTTCTGTTTGCTACAAAGACCAAATACATCAGACACACATTTTCGTTCAACATCACAGATTTTAACACCATTTTTGTGTGGATGAGTACATCATAACAATACAAATAAAATATGAAAACCTGTTACATGTCTAAATAGTAGTTGAGGTACATTTACTGGAAAAGGTAGTGTACAAATGTTATTGCTGTTTAACAGATTTTTCAGGTTCTTGTTCTCTAACAATGCAGGCCTTTGTGTTTTGCCTTTGCAGGATCAATATGTGTTTCTTAATCAGTGTGCTATGGACTTCATCAGGTCTAGGACGGGCAACAATGTAGACTTGATCTATCAGAACACAGCTGCACTCTCTATATATGAGAACTTTGAACCCTTAACAAAATCTAAAAATGGTTACCATAAGGCCTGACCCTCTGTCCAGAACATGACGCTGCACTGCTGTAAACACCTTTTTTAAATGATAACATTTTATTTAAAGAAACAAAAAAAACAAATATATTTATTGACAAGTATGTGTGTTTAAAAGAAGTACACTGAATTTTTTTTAATGTTAATGTTATAGTTTTTTTTAAGTACAGCAATGTCGTGTTAATGCTTTTTGTGAAGGTCTATACAGAATAAAACAATGGTAATGTTTTAATAATATAATGACAGGCATATTCTCACTTGTTTTCCATGGCATTGTCATCATTACGAAGATGTGCAATAACCTGTAATTTATCCTGCTGATAAAACGAGACATAAAAAGTTTCTATTGTATGGTCCTACTATTACATGTGAATCTGTTTTGTCTTAGTTTGTCTATGCTGTAGCTCATTTCATTCCATTTCATCTGATGGGTACGTGAATAGATTTGATTTGTTACCAAGGTGCATGCGCTGGGTTCTACAAAGGTCTAGTATTGGGATGGGTTCTAACATGGCTGAATTTCATATTGGGGCTTGAAAGTTACATGGAATCATGTAATTAATTCCCTCCGAGAAATAGTTTTAATCACTATTGTTTTAAACACTATTCTTAGTGAGGTCACTATACTCACTATCCAGAGGTATTCATTAAACCTTATGATGGAGGGACCATGAGTGACGTTAAATTTGGAATTGTTTCTGAAGACCATAAATAAGACCGGCCAATAAATGTTCAGTATATACTTAATTGTTCATTTATTACAAGGTTTTTATTTTGTCATGTTCATGCACTTACATTGTTATATTTGTATATATTTTCATATTCAGGCTGATTTTCACAAAGTGTTGTTCCAGGGACCTTTTGCTTGTGTAGGTTTAATATGTCGATTTTTTAAAATTGTTTATGAATACTGCGCTGGCCACGGTAATGAACCATACAGATAGTCTGTATTATATTGAAATAAAAAAATGCTGCACTTTATTTTAGACTACTGTAGTCGTTTGTGTGTATGGGTGGGTGTGAATATGTGTTTTTTTCTGTGAGGTTTAGGGTTAGTGGATAGAATATACAGTTTGTACAGTATAAAAACCATAGCCTATGGAGAGTCTACATATGCGAACGTGTGTGTGTGTGTGTGTGTTCATAACAAAACGTATATTGTGAGGGCTGTAAATCTGTACTGTTTCTTGAGATTCTTCACCATTTTGTTCTTCCTGTTTTTAGTAAAAACGGTAACAGCCGGTGTAAACTTTTTAAACTAAAATGGCATTCGCCACTATAGCAATGTCCTGCTGGGCGCTTTCGTTTAGAGCGTGTACAGTTAAAATCTCTGATTCATGTTCTATGTAGTAACCTACACGGCTTGCTGCCAGCGCATAGTCACGCCTCCGCAGTGTTCACGACACACAAGAGGAAGAATATACTTGCCATTATCCGCAACAAAATGGCGAGGACTCTGTAGTAACGGGTTTCTTCACTTATTTTTTCATAACCTAATGCAGTTTCTGGTTATTTGTGACAACATGCATTGCTGATGAGTTTAACAGCATATGTGAAGGTAAATATTAGACTATCGTCAAGCTGTCAGTGTAGATTTGTCGTAGATTAAACGATAACACGGTTGTTATGAAGCACTACAAACGTTGTATTTATTAAGCATTATAAATATTTCCCATTGCAGTTTCACTAAATGAATCGAAAGCTGTTCAAAGTCCTACAACCTGTTGCGAGGGGACTGGGTCAGAGTTTAGCTCAGCGCGTTACTGGGCTTAACCTTTTCCTCACATTATATTATGCTTTGTCATTTATACACAGCGTACTCTTACTGTACCAACCACTTAGGTGGTTAAAGCTCAAGCAGCTGAAATTCACTCCGGTAAGTTAACAACTGATGTTTTTTTACCTGCTTTCCTGTTTTTTTATGTTGTGTCTAAGGAGAAGATCGAATGGAAGAAGACTGATCAGAAAATAATAGCGTAATTACTTTCCTGATCGAGAACGTTTTCTAAATAACTATTGATCATGGATACTGCAACGAAGCAGAGAGTGATTTATATCACCTACCTCATCGCGGCTCTGGACATCACTTGGCTCTTTCTCCAGTTCTCCGTAACACCGGTTCGTCACGTTTGTATTCCTTTTTTTTATTTCGTTTACAACTTACTTTAAATAATGACACATTATTTATCGTTTACCTTAATTATTTTTTCTCTAACAAAAGTGTTGTTACAAAGAATATGTAGAAAATGGTGTGCTTGCATCCTGGGTTTATAGCTGGCCATGATGTTTGCCCTGCTCTAGTTTAATCCAGGCTCAGTCAGATAGTCATAAATGTTATAATTGAAGGGTTGTATTGCATGTTTAGTTTTGTGTTCTGTGGAGCAGTATTTGGCAAGGAGGCTTGGGTTCGACACTATTTGGTTCGGGTATCTGCAGACCACAGTTGGAGTGATTCAGCTAATTGGAGGCCCTATTTATGGAAGGTAAGAGATCTATCTTGTCTCTGTGTATGTAAACTGATAACTTAAATATATCTGTTGTGATATGTGTGGACAATGCGAATGTGTCTATTCTCAGGTTTGCAGATGTGTTTGGAGCACGTGCAGCTCTGTCTGTGTCCTGCTTGGCATCTGTGGTTTATTTCTTACTGTTAGCAGTGGCTGACAGCACTTTCATGCTTTTTATACACAAACTGCCTGCTGTGTTCATGCATGTACTGCCAGGTAACAAAGATGCGTTCTCATAAGCGACTACCACTACTGACGAGCACACACTATATAAATGAGCACAGCTGTATTTGTGTGTAGGAGCTCAAATGGTGGTAGCAGATCTTTCAGAGAGTGAGAAGAGAGCAGATGCTCTCGGGAAACTCGGCCTCTGTTTTGGCATTGGCATGATCACAGGATCAACACTGGGTGGGACCCTCAGTACGCGCTTTGGGTAAGACACACTGCACCACTCACACATACAACCCCACATCTTTTAACATGCATTAGACTGTATCAGATGACCATGTGTGTGGGATTAATTTACCATAAGTGCTTATAAAGTCTGGGTTACAATGTAGACAAGACCTCACCACTGCTCTGGGTGCTTTTTGTTGATTGGTTTTAAAAAATTGTGAGGTACTTTTTTATTATGTACTATGAAAAACACTGTGGAGCGAATTCAAAAAATGTTTACAGAACTTTTGTATTTCAAACCATCTATGGCTTTATACAGGTGACTGAATTACAGTGGTGGTGTGATGCTGTAATTTTTCAGCATATTGGCCAAATTGCGGTAGTCTGTTTCTCTATTTCTCTAGTCTATTCTCCACAACCTTGTACTTAAAACATGGGCAGTTGCGCTATTTGCAAATTTGCACTAATTCACTGGATGTGTTTGCACTGCTACCAGATTGGATGATTTAATTAGTGAATTGGGCACCAAAAGCAACACATGCAGTATGTGCAAATTAACAACGGCATCAGTGGTCACAGTTCATTCTTATTGAATTTTCCACTCTGAGGCATTAAAACAAATCCAGTTATGTCATTATCAAACAGAGGTCTGTACTAAAAGCAGCACTGATCCACTACAAAATTTAAATTGCAACGATTATGCGTGTTGATGTATGTTTATGCAGGGAAAAGTTTGCAGCATCTGTTGCAGCTGCTGGGAGCTTTGTCTCTTTGCTGTTGGTGTGGAACTTTATCCCTAAACAGACCAAAACACACGCTACGCAAGAGAGTGACAGTATGACACACAAACAGACAAATACACAAGACATACAGAGATACAACAGAAATACACTTACCTTATTATAATTATTACCTGTGTGTGTGTGTGTGTGTGTGTGTGTGTGTGTGTGTGTGTGTGTGTGTGTTTGTATGTTCAGAAAACGGGCCATCTAAGTCTGTGTTTAATCTGGGCGAGATCACTAGATTGATGAAATTTCCAGGTGTTGCCAAAACATTTACAGTGAAGATTGTTTCTGGATTACCAACAGGTGAGCACCCATTAACATGTTACTGTTATTTGTGACTTTATTACACATATGGAAACACTCCAACAGTAAGTGGAAACATACTTGTCTATTTTGTTTTGCCTGTTTATATTTGTGTTTCAGGTATATTTCAAGTTATGTTCTCCATCATTGCCATTAACTTCTTCCAGCTGCAGGCACAACAGAATGGCTATTTGATGGCCTACTTTGGCATTGTACAAATGGTACAAAGTGCATGCACACATTGTATTCAGTCATATACCAGATTTTTTTTTTTTTTTACCTACTATATCTACTTTAATGAAGCGGTTTAATCTGATATTTAAAATCACATTGGTTTCTTACTGTTTTAGGTGATCCAAGGTGCTGTAATTGGGCGTCTTACATCTAGGTTTCCAGAGTATTCTTTACTGCTGTTTTCAATTGGGTTGTCCAGTCTAGTGGGACTTGGACAGGTAAACTAATAACAAAGCATCTATTTCAAACAATCTTCATTTTAGTAGTATTGGTATAACACAGGGCTATTCAATTACAAATTCAGTTGGGCCAGATTGTCAAACCGAAAAGGGTTAGCTGGGCCAGTCATTTTAGCGTGTTGCAGGCTACGTAATTTACGTA
>JAZGTJ010006156.1:0-25662 GCA_036877575.1 Botia almorhae | reverse complement strand
TTTACGAATAGTTGTAAATGAACTGCGCAGCATCTCAAAATCGTTTGCGACATAGATTTGACACCCGGATGTGTGGTGTACCGGCGTGCGTTTGAGAAATAATCAAATGTGGAATGATTTTATAAATCAGGCACCACTAATGCATGTTATTTATACTTTTACAATCTAAACAACAAAATAATCTGTAGGCATGACAACGACATACAGTAACTAACGGACGATCAGTGATCGGTCATTTTTACGTGAATGGCATGTTTTGGTTACACCGCGTAACAACCAGCAGCATAGCAACAACATGCGTGAGTGCCGCATGCATGAGTAGTGTCTCAAATGCACCGTTCAGCGGCGCTGAAGGGAAATACTCAGTTTAACAGACCACAAAGCCATTTCTGTTCCAGCACTTCATACCTGAGTTACTGATAAACTGGGCCGCGCTGCATTATTTTCCCATTGTAAAAAGAACACAAAGGAAGACGGGCCTCACCAGGTCTGTGTGTGTGTGTGTGTGGATCAGATGTAATTTGTTCTGAATACCGGGCTGCAGTCCAGACTGAATGTTAACCGGTGGCTCGTTGGGGCTGAGTCACGCTGTGATTACATAAAGATGTCACAGTGATTTTACCTCATTCCACTCCTACAAATGTCTCACAGCCACGTTTTGTAGATTAAATTTGTTATTTTGAGAGACTAATTTCCCCACAGAACACAAATAGATCCGTGACCTTTAAAGCGAGCAGACGGCGTGCCTTGAACTGGAATGTTTTCCCCCCAACGCCTTTAATTATTTATTTATTTTGGGCGAACGCTTAATTTTCAGTGTTTGCTGGTTGACTTTGCCATCCATGCGTGTCTTGGAGGTTTTAAAATCACAGCGCTTATCTGCACCACACACATTGTAATGCTGCCGACAAGGTCGCGGGCAGCTCTGCTTATATCACAAATGCAAACACACACACACGCACACACACACTTCTGTGCGTGAAGGACGCGAAAATCCACAGCCTGATGAAGTGAGAGCGGATCAATAGACAGCGTATGAAGAGGTGGCCTGTAGACACATGTTCATCTGGAGTGTTTCTCATTCCTTCATTAACAAGACCTCCTGCTCTCAGGTTCCCCTCCAACACGCTTACTTTGAAAGGCATCTCACGCCAGGCAGTCTGGCCTCCATATTTTACCTTGCTGATGCTTCTAATGAAACGCGGTCTATCGTGGCACAAAGACTGAGAGAGAGAGAGAGAGAGTGAGAGAGAGGGCGAGAACACGGTTTTCCTGGAATAACAATCAAGCTGTGTTATTTTTAACACCATTGATGACCTCGACTCTCTCGCTGTGAAGTGAACACGCAACTGCATGAGGTTTAACACCCAACAGCTTTCATACACATTTATATGAACCTCTGTGTGTGCCTGGTGGACGCATCACATTGACTCGCAGATACAGTAAAATCATAAAGTGCATTGTTGTGCTGTTACCTTCATGAGTAGCAATAAGATTGCAGTTCTTCAAGAATAACAATAATAATAAACAAAAGCATCAGATTCGGTTATTTGTGTGTTTAAAAGAACGATTGACATTAAAATGAAAAAGACTAAATGGTGTTTTATTACTGACTGCTAAACCTCACTACTTTTATGGTTGATATTTTTACTGTTTTATGGAGTTTGAAAACCTCTCAAGATTTTTTTTTCAAATTTCATTCTCTATTCCAACCTTCCCCCCAAAAATTTCTTGTTAATTAAGTCAAAATTAAAGTTTGACATGCAAACATGATTAAAATAATAATAATCATCATCACATTCTATTTCTAGTCACATTCTAAATTAAAATTGTTATAACGTTTGATTCATTTAAACAAACGCATGTACAGATGATGATTAGCTTCTGCATGCCGCCCGGTCTCCAGGATTTCTCTCAGAAAACCAGCTGTGCACACGTTCATTGCCACCCACACAAGTTCCACTGCTTCTCCTCCATCCCTCCATCACTCTCTTTATCACTCCATATTCCTCCCGTCTCTCTCCTGTGCGGCAAACAATCTGAGGCGGCGGCTGCGCTCGGCTCTGCCTGTCCGATCTCACACACTGATTCATGTTGGCAGGCATGTCATTGGGTTTGTGGGCCGAGCTGAGGCCAGAACACTCACCTACGCTGCAGGATCAGTCCATGCGATTGGACACGCTCCGCTACGAGACCGGCTCTCCATATGTGTCCGTTTTCTGCACTTATAATGTGTTTTTCTTTCGCAGTTGGTCTCTCCTCGGGGACTATTGACAACATCTCTGCTCAATCAGTCACTGCCGAGACCCAGAGATTGTGAGGATGCAGTGAACTGTTCGCTCCTCAAATCCAACATGTACGTCATCTTTCGTAATCTTTCTGTTTACAGAGCTGCAATTGGCAATCATAAATAAATCAAATTGCTTTGTATTCTTCAAAGAAGATCCTCATTTTCTGGTTGGACAGCTGCAGGCAGTAATTTCGCCTTTCTGACATCATAATCGTGAGGCAGAACTGAGATGGAAATCAGGATTGGGGTGTGAAACGGCACTAATGTAAACTTATTTATATAGACACTCTGTTAAAGAAGAATGATTTCCATTCGATTTTCTGCTCTCGTTTGAGAGAGCGGGCGGTGTGAGAAGTCAATAACAACATTCATGAGAGTCTGTGTTGCATAAATGAAGATGCATCAAAATAATACAGCTGAGCAAAATGAGCAACGCTTTAATAATTAATTGACCACATTAAAACTCCAGCGACTAATAACACAACAAGAAAGCAAGAATGAAGTCAAGGAAACACAAACCTTAATTAACATTATTTATTGGCTGTAAACATAATTGGTGTCTGATGATAGTAAAGATATTATATGATTGGCCAAATGTAGATGCAGTAACACTATTGGCTGTATTTAAATGTGTGCAGTAACACTATTGGCTGTATTTAAATGTGTGCAGTAACACTATTGGCTGTATTTAAATGTGTGCTGTGGCGCTATTGGCTGTCAGTATACGTATACAGTAAAACTATAGACTGCCTGTCCATGTATGCTGTAATACTCTTGAGAGTTTGTAAATGTTTGCTGCAACATTAATGACCATCTGTTGATGTTCTGCAGGAGTCCACAGGTTGTGGAGCAGCAACACCACATCCAGCTCACAATTTTAGGTTGTAAGAATGTTTCCTGAACGTTTTCATTATGTAACGAAAACAATAAAAACGTTATTTCGAAGGTTCTAGGAATGTTCAAAACATTTTTTGGCAACAAGAACGCTATTTATTTTTTGTCAATTCTGTAACAGTTCAGTAAATTCTGGAAACGTTCAACTAACAACTTAATAACGTTTTTGATATATCATTTAAAAAATGTTCAAGTAACGTTAAACATTAACGTAAAATAACATTACTGCAACATTTTTGACATTCTCTGAGAGGAACTTTTAAAGAACATTAGTCAACGTTCTAAGAATGTTTCCTGTTGGCTGGACAGGGTATCTGTAGCTGTGGTGGGCTGCCTGCAGAAGTGCGCTGTGATTCTGCTCCAGGCTGACAATCACGGTAAGCGATGTTTACGTGAACAGTGTCGAGTCATTACCGTCTCTCTGCCCTGCCATGAAACAAGCACACTGTGAAACTGAAGTTCACACAGATACACTCGCTTCGTAAAAGGGCATTTACCATAATGAAGCTGAAACAGCTGAAAGAACCCCAGCGCAGAGCAGGAATTAAATGTCAACTTTGGTCTGAGAAAATAAACCGGAATTGTCCAAGAGGCATTCACCTCCGAAATGAGCTCATTTAACACTGTAAGGCGTCTCTGTGCATGGAAATAAAATCATCTCTGCTCCGTCTCTACCGAGATGAGAACGGGGAGCGAGAGGGACAGAGTCCGGACGGAAGATTCAGTTCCTGTATGAAGCTAATTAATGCTCCATCTTGTAAAATGACCTGTGAACTCAGCCATGTGGTTCAGGGCTGACTGGGCCGGGAGCTCGTCGACATCTGGGAGAAGAACGAGCGCGTGAGGGGGGAGAGAGGGCGAGCCGGGCGGGCGTGTGGGGGATAATTCCGGGTGTGTGTAAAGATTGTCTGGATCTCAGTCTAATAGAAGGATTATCAGGAGAGAGGTCGAGCTAATACTGTTGTTCAAATGAAGGATGGAGAGGTACGGAGTGTGTCCCTCATCAGACTAACAAGCAATCCAGTGTTCATTAAGTCTGAGGCAGACCTCAGATCAGGGTCTTGTTAGTGAGAGCAGAGCGGGATTAGTTGAGCTTACACACTGGGGATGGTGAAGACAACCGCAGCCTGATTACCTCATTTAGATACTTTGGCACAATGGCCACCGGAGAGAAGGAATGAGAGAGAGAGAGAGAGAAAGAGAAAAAGAGAAGAAGAGATCCACCAGATGATCAAACTTACCAGAGGCACCTCTCTAGACGACTAGAAGAAGGGAAATAAAACCAAAACACAAAGCTGGTTATATGTGCTATCAGCTCTTAAACAGACACCTGGTTTGCCAAAAATAGTGAAAATGCCTTTGGCTTTAGAGTGAGACAGTCAGACGGAAAGACAGGTCAAAGAGAAAGTGGAGGACATAAAATTGAAAGACTAAAACAGGACAAACTGATGGACAGAAAGTTATTCAGTTACCTTTGCATTACCATTGATGGACGCATATACTGAGAAAATATCATTCAAATTATTACATGTTGTAATAAGTTAATAATTAGTGTTGGCTTTTCAAAGGACATTCCAAAACAAATAATACTTTGAAAAACGCCTTCTTTCTCTCTCTCTCTCTCTCTCTCTCTCTCTCTCTATCTCTCATATATGACAGATTAACTCTGGGTTGTGGCTGCACATCCTGTATCAAAAGTTCCCAGTCATTGCAAGGCCTAATAAACCTCGGCTGTCTCAGGGCCCTCCTGCTGCCAGGGGCCCGTTTACACCGAGAGCTAAAACAAGTGGATGCTGTGATGGATGACATGGAGACTGACCCAAATTATTTATCGATTATATATAACAGACCTGTGTGAGGAGACAGAGGACCTTATAACAGAGTCTATAAGAAATACATGCAGTCAGAACATCCACCCAAACCAGCTTTCACCTGCATATCTGCATGTATGAACATTTTGTACAAAGTCACTAATTAACACAGATTTAATGATGTAATCAACACAAGTTTAAGTGAAACCTCTCAGTGGCTGTTTCAGAGGATGTCCGGATTATCTGGTGTCTTTTCACATGCTTTCATTCAGTTTTTATGTAACATGTTAATTACATGTTAAATTGCAATACATGTACCTGATCCTTATATATAGCCCTATAAAACCGACCAAATTGTTGTTGTAGCTACTGCATTATCGAAGAGGCTAGCAATAGCAACCTAGCTTCGAAAACACAAGATCCCGCCCTCCCTTCAGAGCAGTCTCCAAAGCCCCGCCTCCAAGTACTCAGAGGTATGCAAATACATAGTCTGACAGGCAAGAAGGACGTCCGGTCCGAATGCAATGGTCCTGTACCTTCTACAGAAGATCTATATTAATATAAATATATTTGGACCACTTTACTTAGTGAATGTGAAGAGACGTCTCACCATAACAAAAGCATAACAAAACGTTTATGCAAACAATTACTTACCCAGCCTTTAAATAAGTGATCATATCTGAAGATAAGCATTATGTGACCTCTGAAGTCAGAGATAAGCTGAGGGATGTTTTCACTGTGAGAAACACGTCCCGTGTGCTTTAGTTCCATCACTGCTGGATTACATAATACCGTCACAGTTCCAGATTAGCTCCCATTTCAGCTCCAGTTATCGAGGTTTCCTGCATCTCCAGATATGTTGATTTATGAAGTAAGTGCTTGATTTTTGATATATATAACAATAACGTTGTTAGCAGCACTGCTTCAAAAATGTCTCATTTGCTCCAAAATATGCCCAACCCCGCGTGTTTAGCTGTATCTATTAGCACGGCTTCAAATCAGCGTGACAAAAGGAACTTTATTTAATGCTGTGAGGTCTGCGGGAGGTACGAGGACGGAGTAATTACTCTTGTTTATTCATAATAAGGACGTTTAACAGCTGGTGCTGAAACTTGGCTTTTAAAACGAGTCATGCTTGAAACCGAGGCGTCAGAAATATTCAGGGTGATGCAGTGCTTGCCCGATGGCAGTCCAGTACTCAACTATAAAACTGATTGTTTGGGACTGAGGTGAATAGTACACCAGCATTGTCCATTAACATAATTAATTGATTTGTTTTCTAGCAGCCTGCAGGTTAACTGCGCTCTGTCTCTTCACAGTATAAATCACAATATAAAGACTGGTAAAATTGGTCTTCGCGGATGGAATGCAAAACTTCATGCCTGGCCTGTTTCTATCATCTGTGGAGGATATGAAGATTGATCTTCCTCATCACTTTCTAACCAGGTCACTGGACTGTCAATGCGTTAACAGCAGGTTAGCCCACACCTACAGTCCATCACACACACACACGACAGAGGGTGGTGGAGAGCCCTGCTGAAACATGAGGATTGTAGATCACAGGTATATGTTGTGCTTAATCTAGTTAAACTAGCAAGACTATATTAACCAATTTCAACAAAAGAGACTGCTGCCTGTTTCATAAACATAGCCGTTAAGTTAGGACTCTTTCTTAACAACTAGTCTGACTGGCTAACAATCAGATATGGCTAAGCGGACTATAAACCATACTTTAAACTATTATGACCTAAAACTGACCTAAAAAGTTATAACCAGTTTAAAAAAAACAAAAAACAAGATGACTAACTTGTAAGGCTAGTCTAAGCTTGTTTATGCAATTGGCCACAGCTTCAAAAGTTTTGCTGGTTACCAGCATGGCTCAGTTCACCTAGGTTGACTAGCATTCAGCCAGTACTAGCAACAACCCAGAAACCTGTGCTGATCGGATCTTGTCTTTTAAGCTGGAAGAGAATTTTAAACAAGTTCGTGTTAACATGCAAACACGCGTGTAGAATGAGGCTTCCGCACAGCTCTGCTCATGCCTGCTGGGACCAGCCCTGATGTCATTAATACACTGTCCTACATGAATTTCTGCTATGACACAGTGTGCAATGAATCAGGGTTATAAAACTCATACCTGAAATTAAAAATCTTATTATAGCCATCTATTTCTGCTGACATTTATATACAACCATAAGTGCACCAGGGTGACGTTCTGACGTTCTTGTTTCTGAAATATCATAAATAACTATATTTAGTTCAGGTGAAACCATTGAACTCCAAGATGGCCATGAACACATTAGGAACAAAAATGATAAATAAAAAATATTATACTAGTAAACAAAAACAGCTAGCAAGCCCCTAATAAAAGTGTAACGCTTATCTGTGTTTGGTGAACTTTCATACAAGACAGTTAAACTACAGGGGCTGTAAATTTTAATTAAATTCACAATTAATTAGTATTAAAAAGTTTGTTCGGACGGACAAACTTGACTGGATTGCGGTTAACTGTAGGATCAGTGACTAGCTTCTATGATATATGAAATACAACAAACAAAAGATATTTCTTAGCTTTTGGTCATTTTAATAACTCTGCTCGGTTGGTTTTCCTCTCAGGTTCGGTAAGTGAGGGTTTATTTGGGTAACGGATAATGAGTGATCTGCTGCTCGCTCCACCTCAAGCTTCTGTTTGCAGAAGACGATTAGCTCAAAGCGCGCGAGGCGCGGAAAAGGTGCGAGAAACCAGATGAGGTTCTCCCATGCATGCCGTTATTAAATTGGGATAAAGTGTCAGAGTCACAGTGATTTATGGCATAATTAATGAACAATTAGCTGACAGATTAACACTGTCTCATTTGTTTGTCGAAAACTTTTGAGCTAACATTTCGCATTTTATGAGGCGTAACTGAGCTCCACTTTAACATCAATAACACTGATATCACAAGGACGAAACAGCGACTATATAAAGGGGAATGCGCACCTCAAGGTGGCTCGTATGTGGCGTTTATGTGCGATTGTGGGTTTTTTTGCTATCGCGTGCCTGAACTAGCAGCGGCAGAAGTTCTGACTAATTAATGATGTGATGTGCTTCCTGTTATTTCTCATCCAATTTGAGGTCTAGCCACGCTCGCAGTCCAATTCAAGCTTTTCATTCATCTCCTCCTGTGCGCGCTGGAAGGAAATTGTTTCTCTCGCTCTGTGTGTGTGTGTGTGTGTGTGTGTAATAGCAAAGACTGATCTGGCTCTGTTGTGAAAGGATTAGAGTTTCCACAGACATTGTGAAGCAGTTAAGGAGGTCTAGTCTGTTAATCGGCACGGTGGAATGAGAGAGGGAGCGTCTGAAGCACACGCACGTTAATGGAAGAGAGATTTTCTCTCTCAATATGAGCCTTTCAACGGTGAGCTCCTCCACATTCATCATCTATAGACACTCTTACGCTGACTGCAGTTATGGATCTGTTCCAGTCGTCTGAAAGCGTTCGTTTGTCTTTTGTGTGTAAGTAAAGCCATTAAAGAGTGTTTACAGACTGATATCAAAGTTTAAAAAGACTGTCTATCTATCTGCCTATCTGTCTGTCTATCTGTCTATCTATCTATCTATCTATCTATCTATCTATCTATCTATCTATCTATCTGCCTATCTGTCTGTCTATCTATCTGTCTGTCTGTCTGTCTGTCTTCAGTGTCCGTCTGTCTTTAGTGTTCGTCTGTCCATCCGTCGGTTCATTTATCCATCCATCCATCCATGCAACCCCATCTACAGATTTCTGTATGAGAAGAGTGTCTGTCTTTAAACTTCACTCTCTGGCCACTGTTGTTGTTTTGTTGTGTTCTGTCTCTAGCTTTTAAAGCCGACCTCTCATTACAGACTCATCCCTCAGGTCTCACTCGTCCGTCTCACGGGCCCCTTTCTTTCTGCCTGCCTATCTGACTCAAGCGGCTGGCTATAATCAATATCTTCTCCCATCATTTCTCATGAGATACAACCACTAGAGCAATGACCTTCCACACTCGTATTCTTTCCTCCGCTGTCCTCTCTTCCCTCATTAAATTCTAAGCTGTGAGGTCGACCCTAACGATTGCAGCATGAGAGAAAAGGATAAAAGGCAGAAACAAAATAGATGAGAACTATTTCTGGGCTGGAGATCCAGCAATGACCCAAAAGCTTTAGTATGATTCCATTCTGATAGAAGATGATGGCCCGCTGCACTCTCTTCATATGAAGAGCACTGGAGCAAAAACTTCATCATCCAACATGACAACATGGAGTTAAAACTCTCTGGTGCCTCTTTGAATTTTACAACACAGAATGCAGGTAGACGCACGCGGCTGAGGCAGAATTCGCAGGGGGGCTGTTGTGGGAAGCTCAGAGAGAAGTTCAGAAAAACATCTGCCCACATCTAAACTGGACCGTGAACAAATGCTCAGCCAGGTTTAGATGTTTCAGTGCAGGAGCTAACAGCCCAACTTAAAGCCAGAGTTTCTGAGCGCTGTCGTTCACAATACTAAACACACAGTGTTTGTCTAGAGGTGTGAAAACACTGCTTTATCTGGCCAGTGTGACATCTGGGCATATATAACTTTAATATCTGAGTAACTACCTTTCTTCTGTGCTGGACTGGCCACTCGTCCTGACTTTGGCCCAAAACTGATGTATTGTGTGATATTAAGTGTGATATTCTACAAGTCTGTGCATTTCTACAGTTGAAAGAATTAAAGCAGTTGAAGAATATCAGTTTTAGAGTCCCGCCCCTATCTCACACTACTGGCAGAGCATCATCTCCATGTGTTCTGACTGGCTAACACATGCAGGCTGCACACTTTAGTTATTTCTGCCGCTGGTGCTGTCAGAAACAGCTGAGATTTCTCAGGACACCCGACATGAAGTAAAAGTATTTTATGCTTGGTGTTACAAAACATTTTGCTTACAGCAGCTTTAAGCCAATGGCTGACTGGATAGCAAAACAGCAGCTGTCTTTGGTTTCAGAATTTTATATGTAATTTATAAAAAAATTATGGAAAGTATATGAATGTATAACATTTATAAAAAATTAAAAATGTATAAAAATTATACATTCGCATTTAGAAATCTGAGATTCTGTCTTTTCATCATTAAAATTGTGAGTCTGTATGCTACTTTATTATTGATGTCATATTTAATGCTCTGTCTTGTATGTAGGTGTTGGTTTATCTTAATTAGGCTGTAAACTTCCACTGGTGAGGTTTGTTGAGTTAGCACATTGCGGGGAAAAGCCTTTAATTGGTCAACTAAAGTTATGTTAGTCTCTCATCTTCCTAACATACTGACACAACACACTAAAGGCTGATCTGACACACACACACACACACACACACACACACACACACACACACACACAAACACTATTTAGAAGATTAAAGAGGTGAAGGAAATAGAATCAAACTGTAGCTACAGAATGATGCAGTATGACATTTCTGGGTCTCTGAGCTTTAATGAAATGTTTTATACATTCTAAATGCTAAATTAAATTTTCATAACAAACTAAATTTTTAGTTTCCTGCACTGTAGTCATCACTTATTTACATTTAAACCAAACACCTTTGATGCCGATGGCAATGATAAAGACAACTGGAGGCAAGACGTTGCTAAAAAGAGGTCTTGTTTCCTCAGATTAATATTTGGCTGAACTTTCTTTTTACTGTAACAGCGGGTGGTGTACAAAAAACAAGAACTGCATTTACGTGCCGGGACACTAACATGTTAAATATGCGAGCATTTCACACGTCTTTAGATTTCAAGAGTGTGTCTTATGTTACCACCTTGAACATCCAGAAGATGAACATCCAATCTGAGACAACAGAACCCTAAACCAACCCAACTACACAGGGTTCCTTACACAGTCAGATTAACTTCTGTGACTACACAGTTTGTCTTTGAAGTGTCTGATGTGTTTTACTGTATTCATAAGGTGGTGGATAATCGCTTCTCTGTTTTGCAATTCACACTGTGATCGTATCTTTTTATAATCGCTATAGCAACACAAGGGCACTTGTGATGCTAATAGAGGCTTTACAAATGGTACCCTGAAGTTGGATGAGGTGCTGAGAACAGAGGCTTAGTGCAGCTACACTATACTCACAGTTCATGCTTAACTACAGTGGGGGGAAATCACTGCAGGTTCCTGGACTGAGTAGAAGCATTTATTTTGTCCATTTAAAAATGGTGACAATACCTTCCATTTCCAGCCGCTCGCCCTGTGTCCTCATCTCACTGCACTTATCTCAGCAGATTCAGATGAATCACGTGTGAAGAGCGAGGCCGTACAGAGCCCGGTGCAGCAGTTTAAACAGCAGCTGGAGGCACAGGTGAGTGGAGCGGGCTACAGGGACATGACTCCTCAGGGTCTTCTGCCTGCATGCATTTCAACACTGACTCCTGACTGCTAATTATCAGTAAAGTGACTGCTGTGAGCCCAAGAGTATAATCACACCTGCTTTACAAACCCCAGCGGTCACCATATCTATTCCCCTTACACGCGTCACAACACTCATTGAGTCTCACAGGGAAAGAGAGCTGCTCTGTGTTTCAGTTAACTGTGTACATACATGACAGAAACTGTGCATTCATAAAGCATCAACACAGTGAGAAATAGCGCAAAATAAGTCTTTTAACAAGTAGTTCCAGCTGTGAATAATGAGTAAATGAGCTGTTTAAAGTTAAACTGCTGTTTAATCTCTAGCTGCATGTTTAAAAGTAACACAATATAGTAAGTTGCAGTGTTGCCTGGCAACCGTAAACGGCCAACAGTTAGGTTAATTAACTATATTACTTAATAGCAGAAATATATATATATATATATATATATATATAKWGATTATTAATATTCTAAGCAATATTGATACATTTTATTGAATATTGGTATTGAGTATCTTTATTACACTGCACTTACTGTCTTATAAAAGTTTTAAAACTTTTTCTTATAAATGACAATTACTAGTCTTATTACTAATGTCTAATAGCATGTTTTAAGTACAGTAACAGTAGTGTCAATTAGGTAAACAACCAATTTTCAATACATTTAATGTACTGAATTAACACTGAATACAAATGAGTGAATATGAAACTACTACTCTAAAACTGTACATTTGGGCTTTGTACCCGCCCAGTAAATGTGCTAGTCTGAAACCAGGCGTTTCTAACACTGGTGGGTGGGATAATGTCATACTAAGAACAATGACTCAGACTGGCTAGACTGATGCCAAACAAAACTAACTTTATAATCAATAAAGCTGTCTGCACTGGAACCGCCTGACGCAGAGCGACGCACTGCACATTTGCTTCAGCCACTTCATCTTCTCTGCTCATCTGCAATAAAGTGACTTTATTTACAAGTGTCATGTGAATTGATTGCTATGCATACTGTAATATATTTTTAAATCACTTGTGATTTTCTATGAACGCTTGCCCATGATGTCATGAGGAGGTATAAAGCTGCAATCCATAACTTTCGCTTCATTGTCCCCAGTTTTGTTTAAAACATATTAAATTGCATGTTAAACATTATGTATGCTGAAGTCAAATGAAGCCAAACTGACATTTCCTGGGAAATTTTATTCAACAATATTATAAATCATTATTTAAAAACTTACCACTGTAAATTGGGTTAAGAGACTTGTTTTGAATGCTGATCTGTCATGTGCTTGCTCAATAAATGATTTGTGTTCATTTTTAACCAAACAAAGAGCCAAATTGCAGATTTAAAATATTTAGCCAAAACTCTGTAACGGTTGGATTGTGATATCTCATACTGTTACTGAGATTCATATTTTACACCACTCAGTAAAGATCAAGTCTGGGGCTAATAAAGTCACGCCAACCTCCATGAGATCCACTGTGAAACATCTGCCACTGGGGAGCACAAGCTGACCCTTCAGATGCTCACAGGAGATTGGGTGTCAGTATGAAGCAGGGCCTGATGTTCAGCTCTCTCACAAACAACTTTTTCAGAGTCGAGATCGAGTTAAAGTCACACTGAAGTGTGAAGGCAAGCTGAGACTCCCGTTCTGAGACTGTAGGCACGTGTGATAGAGAAGAGAGAGACACAGCAGGGGTCAGAAGACACTCAGAGGCTCCTCCATCATTAGTGGAGAACTTCCTGTCACCTTCTCTTCATGCTGAGATACACACGTATCTCTGCACCTTTGCTCTAAATCAGCCACACCAAGCGACTGGCAGCCGTCTGCATGTCCTGACAGCAGAGTTGATTCTGCATTACCTTCTGCGAAACCTTCTGAACAAACTTACAATTCATGGAAAACAAGGTCAAAATGTCATTTTACATATACTTTATACCCAGCACACACAACACACACACACATATATATATATCTACACTCTCTCTCTCTCTCTCTCTCTCTCTCTGTATGTATAAGTATTAAGTATTTAGGTTCTTCTGCAGGAGAAGAATTTAGGTTTATGTGCAGAGTCAGCTGCGACCTGGCAACTTAAGACTCGGTTCTGATCCTCAACAGTCCATAATATCCCTCAAAACACTGCGTTTCGCTGAGGCACGCAATTATGAGGCAGTACAGTGGATTTAAAACCTCGCTAAGTGTCTGTGTGTCTCAGTATTTTTCGGTAACGGCTGTCCTTACAACAACCTCAAGCAGAACACCAAACAGAGACGGAGCTTCTGCTGGACTCACTGCAGCTTCATCACATGAGCAAGCTGAATGGCTGATCGTCCATGAGTGACACGAGTCACAGGATGAGTCGCAGCACACTCTCTGCACCTTTTCAGGAGCAGCTGCACCAATTTCACCCACAATTTCACTCCAAAACACTCGTCCACAACTAACAATCTTAGGTTATAAGAATACACGTTCCATTAAGTGGAACAAAAACGTCAAAATGTCCAGTTATTTAGGCATTGTATTCACATAATTGTATTCTGTAACATTTTTAAAACATTGCACTAACAATTTCAGACTAACATTTTTATACTAACGTTATCAGAACAATGTTTTATGCTAAAGTCGGCCGATAACACAACAATGGCACATAACATTACTGGAAGAATATTTTTTAATAACCTTGAGAGAACTTTTAGAGAACATTAGCCAACATTATGAGAATGTTTCCTGTTAGCTTATTATTCTTTGTCATACACTGTTTACACAATAAACACCCAGAGTTAAGGCATGCACTATAATAGCTGTATACAGTCTAAATACTTCTATATAATATACAATGCATATATATATAGGCATATAGACATATATAATATATAACAGCTGATAAAAAATTTTTTGGACCAATCTGATGACAAGTTTTAATGATGAACGGTTATGCTTCTATAAATGTACAGACGCATTCTTCAGTTTAAAACATGGAACAGAACACAGTGTTGTTGAGTTTTTAAATATACTTGTTGCTAATATTTCTGCACATGATGTCTTAAAAACACAACGCTAGAAGCAAAAAGCTCATTGTCACTGCTGACATTTGGATAGGAAATCAGGGCTGTAACCACCATTGGCAAGATGTCTGCTACATCAGCTTATGTCAGCAGGTTCAATTTGTGCCATTTCATTCCATTCAGCACCCCAGATCAACAACAGACTGTAATTGTTGTGCATCCATGTGGACACGCCACCGTGCGAGGTTACCAGGGAAATGATACAGATTCTGGCACGCTGACAGATGTTTGGTGACATTCAGAGGAATGTTGCCAAGGACACAACGTTTGACGGACAAACCCGCGCAATGATCCGTTATTGAGTTACCGCCGTGCAGAGCTTGGAACGTAGCGATAAGGACAAAAGTCGTTCGGTAAACAACAGCTGAATACCACAATTGCTTTGGCGTGCAGTGCAAATTGAAACACACAGAATTTGCCTTATTGATTGCAACAAAGAGACTCCCAATAAAAGTTACCCACTTCAAAATCAATGATATTCAATTATCTTTTTCACGACTTGCACATTTGGTGATGAGACAGAGAACGAGACGTTCAGAATTCGAGTACCTGACAATAATTTAACACAAGAGTTAAGAAGAACATAAATCATCTATTTATTGGACAGCGATTCTTGTTCTACAGTAAAAGGCACTTACCTCAGTCAAACGTATGAGGTCATCAGCTCTGCGAGATCATTTCTTTCAGTGTTCCTTCTCAGCACCATGTAAGGTGTTAATGTGCTGACCTGTGACCTGTGTAAAATATGTTGTTTACCATATTTAGCCAATCTGGCTGTTTAATTCTGTTTATGAATTAAACAGAATGAATCTTTCTCTGAATCTTTCTAGAAATGAATCTTTCTATGAATCTTTCTCAAACAGCTAAGTGATAAAAGACATTTTATTCTTTGTGTGGTAAAATTTACACAGCAGCAAAGATCACCAACTTCAACATTTCATTTCAACATTTTCTTTCAAATAAACAAAACATTTTTGTTACGTATTGTGTGTGCAAAATTGTTTTTAATTGGTTGTTAATCGTCGCATGTTTTCATTGAGTTCAGTGTATGTAATACCTATGTGTTTTCATGCAGTTTCACACATACAGTATGGGTCTGGTGTCGGACACACAAATATTTTGTGTGTCCGTGTATCTCATCAAAATAAACTGGTGGTCTCATACTGAACCCATCTCATGCTGCTGCTACATTTTCGGATGGTCCAAGTCTGTAGAGTAACTGATCCGCAAACTGCTCATGTAGCAGATATATCAGTTTAAATCTGGAACAGAATTATTTTATTGGCTCTGAAAGACTGAAAAGACGCCAAACTCACTTCCCGACTGATGGCACAAGTAACACTGACCAGCAGCTAGAGTGCTCAGGTTCCAGCAGCCGGAGTGCTCAGGTTCCAGCAGCCGGAGTGCTCAGGTTCCAGCAGCCGGAGTGCTCAGGTTCCAGCAGCTAGAGTGCTCAGGTTCCGGCAGCCGGAGTGCTCAGGTTCCGGCAGCCGGAGTGCTCAGGTTCCAGCACTTGTTATAGGAATTCTCTGTGAGAAAGAGACCTTGTTCAAATGACAAAATAATGAGAACTGTGTGCGGTGTACAATGTTCATGCATGTTTATGAGGTTATTTCAGAAACAGGCAGAAATAGTTTAAAAGGAGCAAAAGACCGTGTGAGCTACACAGAGCAGCTACAGATCTGACACAACATCTAACTAAAATCTAGCACTTTCTTCATCCACAGCAGAATAAACAGCGCGGAAGAAAGAACCGGCGAAAGACAAAAGAGAGAAAGAAAATGTGGAAAAAGTGAAAGGATAGAAAATATATGAAAGAAAAAATAAATGATAAAAAGAAACCAAAGACAAATGACTGAAAGAAAAATGAGGAGAAAGTCTGGAAGCTCTGCACAGCTACAGGAACAGCAATGCTTTCCTGTATCTCTTGTTAGAGAGCATTCTGATAGCAACACCAAGGTCATGGGTTTGATTCCCAAAGAATGCGCAAACAAAAAAAGGGGCTGGATAAGAGTGTCTTCCAAACGCACCACGTAATACAACTGCAAAAGTAAAGCTAAGATTACAACAGGACATACAGTAAAAAAAAAATTAAATTACAAATACGATTTTAATATTGAACATATTCTGCTCTGCAGTGTGTTAACTAGACATTCCTGTAAAATTCTTAAATCAGTCTTTGATTTTTCACTGGCGGTCATTACACTAGAGGACTCACGATGCCCTCTAATTTACAATAACAGATATGTTGTCAGATCCAATATATATTTACTGTACAAAAAACAGTCAATAGCTCAACATCAATAATGACATTTTAATGTCTTTATTTACAACTCCGCTAAACGTGCTTTGACAGTTTTATTGTGATGATGGCAGGGAGCCCAGCGTGCATTATAATCAGCTCTGAAAAGATGCGGCGACACTGGAATTCTCCCAGACTTCTTAACAGGGAATTATGCGGAGCGCATGACTAAACTCTGGATTCACAAAAGACTAACTCACAGTCAAGGACGGGTCACATAACCACTGCTTAGCGATGGACTTTATACTGTATACTGTCCTGCCTGTACAGTCACCACTGGAAAACAAGGGGCCCAAATTTATAACATTGGGCAACGCCCCATAAACCCAAGCAGTGTAAAGGTATGTGTAATGGTGACATATTTGTCAGGTATTGTACCTCAGGTAAATGTGACCTCTGCATTTAACCTATACTGGTGAGGAGTGAACACACACACTGCAAGTCTTGAACACACACACACATCTGAAACAGTGGACCACTATCATTGCAGAGCCCGGGGAGCAACTGAGGGAGGGGTGCTTTGCTCAAGGTAGTGGGAATCAAACCTGCAACCTTTAAGTCTAATCAGACCAAGTCTGATTCCCTAACCATTAGGCCATGACTGCTAGTTTGTCCTCCCCTTACAACAGTTTGCTGCAAACAGATGACAAATGAACGCAATGAAGACAATATTTGCGACTGATATCGGGCTCAAAAGCATGCTGACTAGCTCTTGTGGACATGGCTGCAAGCTGTCCCTCGTCAAGATGCTTTAACAGGACGTCATGTGTCCATCAAGGAAAGGACTTATTGATCTTGGCAGGACTTGAGAGGCAGACAAGAGTAAAGGCTGGTCTCATCAATAGAACTGCAGTCATATCTCAGAGCAGAGGTCCTTCTGAGAGCTGATGGATATGAGCTGGCATACATGAACACAGTAATTATGTGCAGAACATACTTCATAAATGTTTGATGTCTGAGTGGAAAGCAATTTTCACCTCGTATTGTGTACGTAGAAGAGACACGGTCATTGTACTCGATTACATGTCGTTCTGGAATGCTTGATTCTGATTGGTCAACCACAGTCAGACTATGCGGTCAGTTATAATGACAGCTTAATCAATTTATTTTAAATGTTATTGAGGATAAATTCGAAGTCTAAATGCCATGCTATGCCTTTTCACATAGTTACATTTATACATTTGGCAGACGGTTTAACCCAAAGCGACTGACAGTGCATTCAAGATATACATTATGAGTACGTGTTCCCTGCCAATCAACCCCACAATCTGCACTGTTAATGCAGTGCTCTACCAGCTGAGCTATAGGAACACTATAAGGTTCATATAAGGTTCACATATAGTATATATCATTACAGTATATGGGTAATATGTAACAAAAACATTGATATGTAACTCTCAGAGGTTGTTCAAACAGCTGCTCTGTGCTCATGTGCGTCACAACAGACATCTTCAACAGTTTCCATCAATAACTCTGACAAGATTCTTATTTTGATTATTATGACCGTATTTCATTAATAATGAAACATGGCGCTTTAATTTGCTGGTAGATTGGGAAAGTAATAGCGAGGAGATTTGTGGCCAATCAGTGATGTTTAATTTATTATCTACGTGTCCAGTTGAAATGCGAAACATGACATCATCGGTTTTCAGTGTCAGCACTGGCCACAAGAAGCTCATGCTTAACAGTTACTGTACAAAGTCTGACAGGGTGAACAGGAACGAAATATGAAACAGTTGAAGCCTCACTGCCAGCCGCATGTTCACAAACACGGTTTCTCCTCAGATGATGTTTTCAGAAGTTTGAACTGCAGGTTTCTTGAAAAGCAGCTTGTGTCTGAGGAGAAAATGAAGATGTCAAGTCCGATCGCAGGGGGTTCATGAAATACGATGCAAAAGTGCAGAAGAGAGAACATTAAAGAGAGAGAACAGAATGCAGAAAAGGAGAGCGAGGTTCAGAGTAAAAATACGAGAGGAAATGAAAACTGTATGGTAGCTGTAATAGGCTGCTTTATGAAAACGCAGGGTTAGATTACCAGAAAAAGCAAGGCTAAACAGCGCCCTCTATTGACGCGTTACACCTCTGGGTGTGCCGATGGAGAAACTTCAAACTCTGAAACATTCCCTATGAGATGCAGATCTGGATTTTCTGACTTCAAAATATTTTTCTTTAGAAAATTGTTCATTCCTGTTGTATATTCCTGCGGTTTCTCTGCTGTAAATCTCACTGTGTTCATTTTACGATGGTTTTGACGTGACAGCATGCAAGTTGAAGAATCTATGATCTTATCAAATTCACTGACCCCTCACCAATTTGGTCAGTCTTTAAAAGCAACTAAATAAAGGAGTCATTGTATTGAATACACCCGAGCTGTTGACAGAATTGATTTCTGGTTTTTCTGAGAGACCTTCCTTTAGTTCAAAAGGTTTACTGACCTATTCGTAATCTCTTCCTGATTGATTGTACCTGGGTTCACTCACTGACATGAGCTTATTTACCCATCATTCAGTGTTAAGAATCGTAAAAAAAACGCAAACTATCACAGCAGCTTAGGAGTTCAACTGAGGTCACCTTGAGTCAACATGAGAGATTCAGATATAACAGAGAGAGAGAGGGAGAGAGAGAGAGAGAGGGAGAGGGAGAGAGAGAGAGGGAGAGGGAGCACAATGATGATGAATCTAAAATAGTTTGCCTGAGATTGGGTTTATACAGGAAAATGGTTGTTTTATTTGTTGTGTTGCAGAAGGTGCTGCAGAATTTAGACGGCAAATATAAGAGGACTGAAGAAAAGCTTCTTTGTGTCTTTGTGATGCTCTTTGCAGAGAAAAATCTGACCAATTTGCCAGATTTTTCAGTGCCAATGTCTAATTTTTATGCATTTATGATCAGTGGATATAAGATAACACATATATATTATAAACAATTTATTAATAAAATAGGGAATACAGATTTAAATGGTACAACAATTGTAAAGCACAAAATAATTAATAAAACCGTTAAATGTTTTGGCTTCCTTATATATACAATATGATATATTACATTTGAATATATTGAATTCTCGTGATAACAATGTGACAACCTGCCCTGATCTTAAATGGTGCCTTACGGGGAGTGGTGGGTCCCTCAAGAGTTATCACAAAAACACAAGAGTATAATTTCAGTGTAGAAGCCCAAACTCAACACATGACTGTCTTACAGATGCACTGCTAAAAAAACAAGCACCTGTTCAAACTGACTTCTGACTCCAAACTTTACAGTTACTGGCTAACTGTAGCCTAAATATAAACCTTAACAGTATACTGTATGTTAGCCAATTATTTGGCTCATTTAAAAGCTTGTAATTGAGTTGTTTTTAAATATGAAAAACCTTCCCTGTCCAGTCTCTTTGCACTGTGTTTGATAAGGGAGCAAAGTTAGGCGGCATGGTAAGCGTTGGATCAGAGGGGATTTTAGTCCCGGCACACGTACATGCACCCCATAATAACAGCATTTATAGTTCACTTTCCATTCCAACTGTCCCTCTTCATAGAGTTTTCATTTCAGCCATATTTCCATTCATACAATACACCTTAAATACTGTAATCAGAAAGTTCCCTCACACACACACACCGCGTATATAACTGATGACCTGTGGTGTCCAGTTGAAGACAAAAGGAGATCTAGTGCCTCGCTGAGTTAATAGGCATATTCAGGCCATCAGAGAGAGAGAAAGAGAGAGAGATAAAGGGTGTGTACACCTTTAAACTGATACTCACAGCTTTGATGTCGGTAGTTTTATGCACAGAACTGCTTTCGGCTGCTCTGTAATCATTCACACCATGTTCTCTCGGCTCTCACTGGGTTAAATGTACAGCTGAAGTGTAACATCTGACTGATATTCAGGTTTTGGTATTCTGTGGCTTTAGACAGCTCGTCCGTACACACTCAAAGTGTTTCACAAACACAAATCACAGTGTGTGTACATGTGTCCTGCTGACCTTTTGTAAGGGTAAAATAGATTTGTGAGGACGTTCTGTGGACCTGATGCTGGGACCATCAGAGGTTAAGATGTCATGCTCAATACTAGTGTGCTGCTAATGCTCAGCTAACAAATTTAGGTTGTAAGAACATTTCCCTAACGTTTCCACTAATTACCAAAAATGTTAAAAATGCTATTCTGAAGGTTCAAAATGTCCAGTTTTTTAGACGTTCTATTAGCGCTATTGCTTGTTTATAAGAACATTTTTCAAACATTTGGAGAAACACTTCTCTGATAGCTGGTGGTTTATGACTTGCTCCTTGCAGGGCATGAACCCGCAACCTTCTGGTCATCCTGTGCTTCACCACTACACCACACCACCCTCACAAACAAGACAGGACAGAACATGAGCTTGAACAGCCAGTTCTACAGAGATCATGTGACAGTTTTGAGCGTGGCAGTCATATCACCTCTGAACCCGGGTTAGTTACATACTGTACATTAGTGTGCCAAGCACATAAATGAGACAAAAAAACAATAAGATTCAGGCACATATATAACATGCAAGAAGTGATCTGAGTTATATCTACGGACCAATCATACAAACGTGATGGCAAAACCTTAGCAACGCCCTGGCAACACCCAAACATCCTTCACATGCAAGCATCACACACCTTTTCTTTATAAAATCTTAAACATCTAGTTTCTATCACATCGCTTTTCCCTGTGATGCATTTGGCTGAGCTGCAGGGTCCTAACATCCCCCTGGGTTAAGAAAGGGAGGAACAAAAACACTAAGAAAAAAGCGGGCAGGCGTTCAGCCTCTGTTCTCCAAATGTCCTGTAGGTGCTTGTGTTAGAACCGCATGTGGCAGATGGAAAGAGGTTCAGTGAGGAGTGAAGTGCCAGAAAATCCTGGCAGCACATAGATTTAATTACAATCACAGTATGGAGAACCCTAAACTGCCACCGGCTACATGCACATACTGTTTCATCCACATTGTCTTTTATTTTCCTCTCACACACGCTCGCCCTCTGCCTCCCTCATTATCTTTAAAAGTCCTGCGCAAACGGCCAGTATCACTGACACCCAAATAACAGACATCCAACACATGTGATTCTTGTTTCCGCTAGTTTACAAAACATGGCTTTAACCCACCAGAAATACCAGTTCAGTTCCACCAGGAAAGTCACGTCAAGGAAAAGTCATGTCACTCCGCAGTCATGTCTGCAACACCTCCAGGCAGCTACTTCAGTAATGCAAGACCAAGTACTACCTACTGCAATAGGGGAAGAGAGATACTTTTAAAATGGTTTGTTAGGGTCACAATAAAACCATGTTTTCAACCAACAATTAAACTTGACATTATCTGTAACATAAATTTCTAAAGCTTCCTAAGTTTCTACAGCTCAAATGACCAAAAAACATTTTTTCCAGGTGTGCACAGCAAAAGTTGGCAAGTATTTAGCGACGCTCTTCACAAAGCCCCTCCCACAGATAATTTGTTAGTCTTTACCAACTGCTAATTGGCTCTTTTTTCCTGAAAGGCGGGACTTCCTTTGCTTAAGCAGCCTTATTGAGTGTTGCACTTTCCCCCATTCGTTGTAATATGACTGCAGTATCTTGTTAATTCTGTAGTCTTTGGTTCCATCCAGTCAGCATTTCCAGCAGGTGACTGGAAAAAAGTCAGAGTTTAAAGCGGAACATGTACATAAACACTTCGTAAATCAGTATTGTTAAGGGGCCACAGTTTGATTCTACATTTATGTGTGTCTGTGTGCTCATGGGGCCTGGAATAACCTTTCAGATAGACCCACTAATTAAAGCTGTGAAAACCCGGTGTGAAATCTCTCCAGTTGAATGACCTGTCTAAGCTGCCAGTGATTCAGCATTACAGCACTGACAAAAACTACTGTTGAGGTATCAGTGATGTATCAGATGGTAATACCATAGTATTTTGATTTATAAACCATACTACTGGAATGGTTTTAAAAATGTGATTGTATTATCATTGTAGAACTTAAACCACTTTTCAAGGATCGGTTTGTGTAGGCACACAGACAGACAGATGATGGAGAGACAGGCAGAATGACAGATAGACAGACACACAGAAGACAGAAAGACAAACAGTCTAAATTCATCCTTGTATCTTATCCTCTCAAGACAATATGTTAGAGGACAGAGGTCAACACACGTTTCTCTTAAAAGCTGATAAAATTGAGCACTTTATTGTGTATGTTGTCTGTAACAGCCCCCCAGGATCATCAGACGATGTAAAAATACCCTCTAATTCTAGCTGAACAAAACAACATCGCCAACTGTGATGTGAAATGTGTAGCATTGTGACACAAGCTCTGTTCTGTCTGTGGCCCTAATTTGCAGCTGCTCTGGTACTTTTAGTGGCATAGAATCAGCCCACGGTCTCATTATACAGGCTGGAAGCTTGAAAACCCAGCTGACTGGCCTTTTTTTGCTCTTAAGTAATCCAGAATGAAACAGATACGCCACAGGAAACGAAAGCTAGCGCACCTGTCGCTCTTGTCATGCCAACATGGGCCTTTTAGACGCTAACAAGCTAGCGATTGGCAACGTTTACATTCATTTATCTTCCCACTGCATGCTGGGAGGTATAATTGGGGGAGGTATGAAGGGGCCACACTCAAATACCATCGCAGGTGACAGCACTAGAAACTTTAACGCTGGCGTTTCAGCAGGAGAAACGAGATGTGATTGGACCTAATAAGAGCCATGTCTGTAATATTGGATGAGAGGGGCTCACGCTGCTGAAAACAACACTTAAACCAGCCTACAGTAAGACTGTTAGCTGGTCTTGCCAGCTTAGACCAGCAAACAAGTTTAGGCTGGTTTAAGTGTTTTAAGACTGGTTTAAGACTGGTTTAAGTGGTTTAAGACTGGTTTAAGTGTTTTAAGACTGGTTAAAGTGGTTTAAGACTCAACAGGCCTGAAAATATATGCAAAAACATCACATTTTGAAATCACGTTACCGCTTGTAATGTAAACAAATGTAAACAGTGCATGTCTACGGTGTAACATTACGAAACATTATAAAGAACTGAATTGTTGTTAATAATCAGATATCTGATTTCAGTGGAATAATAAAAGCATCTGTCATTATTTGTCTATCTTTGTGTTGTGTGACTTGTTTTCCTCTGGGGACTGAGGGTCAGAGAGCGACAGCTCCAGTCTCCATTCACTCTCATTCACTTTTGCAAACAATGAATGCGAATGGAGACTGGAGACTTGCTGTTCTATTTGTGTATGGTTGTATAGTGCAGTTTATCGTTTTGCATAATTAGCATTATTTCTCTCAGCCGCACACAAGCCCATCTGAACACACCTGTGACCCATTTTTAGGTTGTGACCCATTAGCTGAGAACTACAGCACCAGACACAAAATCCATTAATGTAGCATAAAAAGCTGACCTACTGTTACGCTATTAAAAATGTAGTTAGTAGCATCTTTAATTATTCCCAAACACTGAACCTGTGTTCTTGTCGTGTCAGGAGCGCGCACACCAATACTGCTCTCCGCACACCGTGCTGCTCTCCACGCGTTTCTATTGTACAATTATGTCAAGCTTTTCCCATGAACTAAAATAATCTATTTTTAATATGGGCAATTTAATTCTTATTCATGTTTATAGATTCACCAAATTGTTTCCTCTCCATCCCTTAAACGCTTTCTTTGTCCACCCGTTTTCTCTCTTTTCTGGTCTCAACCTCCATTTTCTCCCCGGAATAACAATATTTCTGCTTCAAGAGAAAAATATGGCCCAGCGCAGATGAAGGTGACTGCACCCCGCGTCCCCAGGACGTGATTTTACTCTGTGTGTGTGTGTGTGTGTGAGGCGGCTGAAAGCGAGAGTGTACGTTCTCCCACTTGCAGAACAAGGCTCACAACTTCATGAATAAAATTGTGAAACTTTATGTTCTAATATGTTGTAATATTGTATTAGGATTTTGCAAAGCGCGAGGTTTTACCCACAGGACCGCCGCTGCAGAATGAAAGCGGCCGATGTTACATCAATATTGCTATTACTCAACGTGTTCGTAAACGCTCACCGTTATTGTGCTGCCGTCCCCCGGGTGAGGTGGGGATTCCATACCCCCGCAGCAGCTCCTCAACGCTCTGTAATTCTGCTCTGAGCTCTGGGGATTAAAAAAAGATTACATTTAAACTTCATTTTACAGAATGGAAACCTAATTGGCGCCATAATGAGAAACAGAGAATACATTTAGCAGCTTTAAAGGCAAATATGTTCACAGCTCTGTGCTCTGTGAGGGAAGGTCCAGTTTCTCGAGATACATTTGTGAAAAGGCCAATGTGCAAATGAATATTGATCCAACAAAAAGTGATAGCACAAGATTTACCCCCACATCTATTATGTATTTTATTAAAATTTCTGCTCCCATTCATAGATGTGCTTTCCCTATCTTATATCTTATAAAAATACTCATTCTTAGAGCTGTAATCCATAATTTGAGCAGTCGGGTCAGATTTTGCAGGAAATGTTTGTCTATAATGTGACCGGCGCAGAGACGCTGTTGGAGAGGAAAACAAATATTAACATTAAAGTCTTAATATTAATGAAACATTATCTCCAACCATTGAACAGCAATATTACTGTAGTTCAGTCTTCTTTTAATCATCCGATGGACCACAACCAACCACCAATGTCCAGACACAACCGGACCACAACCTGCACTTAGTTCCACTTCCATAATAAATACACTTAGTCTAGTTGTGCAAGCACTGGCGAGCTTGTAGAGATGCAGCAGTTTTGCCAGAGGAGAACTGGTTCTCCTGGCTGGGCCTGGTCTCTCTCGAGGTTTGTCTCCTTTTGGAGTTTTTTTTCCTCGCCACCGTTGGCTGCAGCTCATCTGCCCTTGTACTGCCCGTCAGGAGGCTGCTGAAATCAGTTTTAATT
>JAZGTJ010006155.1:14147-25667 GCA_036877575.1 Botia almorhae | reverse complement strand
TTGCACATACTCAATGTATTGTGATCAATGTGTAGTATAATGCAATGTAAGTCGCTTTGGATAAAAGCGTCTGCCAAATGCCTAAATGTAAATGTAAATGTAATGTTACCGAAAACATTACATAAGGAACACTGTGACATCACAATGATTGACAGACTTTGTGATGTCAAAAGTCTGTCAGCCATTGTGATGTCACAAAGTGGAACCAAAGAATAGGGTAGTTCCTACCCAAACGTGTACCAATAAAATCTTGGTAACGTAGAAATTTGGTAAAAAATTGGTATTTTGCTTTGACTGCAAATCCAGATATTTTACATGTTGACGTTTCAATGTTTATTTATGACTGGAAGTTTGAAGAGGGATGACTTTATTTAGCCGTTACAGATATTTACACGCAAACAGTGCGCGCATCTTCAATTAATATTCTCCCTCATGAACAGTAACGCACGGCACACCTGCATGGCCCACGAGGGAAGTTATTATTTACATCTATTGCGGAGCGTAAATAAACACATCACTCCAGAGTCATGGAAATAATGCTACCCAGCTAGAATAAACACTCTGAAGTCTGTACAACACAAACAGAGTGCATAAATCAAGCGTACCTTTTTTTCTATTGTGGCGCATAATTCTCGAATTCTAGAATGTTTCTTGAGAAGTTCTTCAGTCAGTTAAATGAGAATTCTAAAACTCCAGCAAAAGGGTCTGTGGTCAACTGGTAAAATATCTGGACTCCTGCATAGTCAGTTCATAATATTTAGACTGTTAATTTAGCACAGACATAAAAACAGCCTAAAATCAGTTACTTACTGTTTATTTTACCATTCATAACAGTAACAGTAACCTAACTGTACATTAAATGTGGCACAACCATAATTGCTGGAGCCATCAAAATATTATATTTTATACTTTCTATATAAAAATATATAGAAAGCAATGCTGTCTGACAAAAGGCTCCCAAAACCATTTCATCTGCTAAATCATCGTCACCCTAAATCAAATCTCAGATCTTTTGACAAAGGCGCTACTTTGTAACTCGAAATTCGCTCATTAAAAACTCATTTTAAGTTCTCTTCCAAGTGTAGAATGTGACAGTGTTCAAAAAGTTTTGTGTTTTTTGCCATCAGTGACGGAAAACTGATTATACAGGCAAAATTGTGTAGCTCCTCAGGCAACAGGCAGATCTGTCTCTCAGAGCACAGGAAACACAGCTCAGACTGTCCTAGAATTTACCAAAGATAACAACAACAACCTGGAGTTTGCTGCCTCTGCTACAGGGAAATGCGGAGATCACAAAATGAGATCTCTTTATATATCAATTGTTTCTCCTAGTCAGAAATTGGACTGAACTGAAAACAAATGGAGACACTAGCTGAAGTCTCATGAGTTTTTCCTAGAATCAAACCAAAAGTAACAACGTCTCAAACTGGGCTCAAATTTGACCTCAAACTTCAATCAAAAACATGAGTTTGTAATTAAACCTCAGTTCCCTATGAAGTTCCAAAATCAGAGCTTTACTGTAATGATTAAAATTAAAGCTCTATAATTTTACCGTTTGGGGCTTTTCACACGTGAGCTTGTTAACCCAAAATTTAAATAATCCTGGGTTACCTCATTTAATGTTTTACACAGTTTATACTTTGCTCTTGGTTAATAATTAATGCTGTCTGTTCAGGTTTCATGATTTTACACTGAACATTTGTAAACCCTGGTGTTAACATTCTTATTTGCATATTAATGAGATCACTGTTGACAAATATAGCTTGTGACGGGCACACAGTCTGTTTAAAAAACTGCTCGTCCATCTGTAAAAATGGCAGCATTGGCTGTACCGTAAGAGGTTTTCGAACCACCGTAAACATGCGAAAACAAATAACATGATCAAATAATTATGCTTATTTAAAACAGTGTGAAACAGGCCTAATTTGCTTGTAAGAAATGTATTTTATTTTGAGGAAACATCTAAGACTAAGTTAAAAAAACATTTTAAATGACACCTCCATTGGTCCACAAATCAGCAACCTTTTAACATTTTCTTCAGAGAACCTTCTCATTAAGCCATTGACTGAAATTCATGTGGCATTGCACCGTTTTAAGAAGCCACTGGCATAACTGCCTTTATGAACAGAAACCGAGATCTAGTTGCAGGATAGAAGAACTGAGGGCTGGAAAACTCTTTTAAGCCTTAAATCTGTGTTCAGCCTCAAAGCTGAGCGGGGCTACTCGTGTTATTTGCTCTCGCCAAACAGAAGCATCACACAGAGCCTAATTCTGCTCTTTTCCATCGTCTTCAGTCTGCAGATGAGAAATTGGCCTCAGCCTTCAAAAAGTCCCTGAGCCCTTTGCATAACCAGCGAGTCTGGAGACAGCAAGAACTCTCAAGGACTTCGAGCTTTAATGATATGTTTGATACGGGGGGGGGGGCACATCCTGTTAGCAAATGTATGAATTTTGCCTCATAATTTTTGGCACTTTCCATCAAAAAACACCGCTGGGCTCCATCCGAATGCAAATATTCTCTTATTACTCTTACACCATCATTGTGTCATTCTAAGGTGCGAGATCTTAAATACCATCCTCAGAAAAGTGAATTATGAATGCCATCATCAGTCATGTTCCTTTGCTATAGGACGTTTGAAAGAAAGCTTAAAATCTGTCAAGGTAACTACAGAAATGCTTTTCCCAGCTGATGTCTTTGGATGAGCTTTGCTATTATGATGACAAATTCTATGTGATGAATGCGCCCACATTGTTGAGAATCTTGTGGAGGTGGATGGTTTTGACAAACGTCTACCTCGGGCTTTTGAAACGTATAAACAATAAGCGGTGCTTGATGGAGGACAGGAGTAAAAATCAACTCTGTAAGCACAGACACATTTTAGCTTGTAAGCAGAACTGCAGTGATCCAGAATTGATTCAAGTTCAACAGAACATACAGAGCATATTCAAAAAGCTACTCAGACGCGTCATGCCTCGTATGAGCTTTCCCCACTTGTGGTCATGAGACCGGTCGAACCCGGTCTCGCTGTGACCTTAGCAGTCTTCTCACCTAACCCCCAGCTAATTTTCTCCTCGCCCAGGGCTACTTCTGTCCCCTCACCCTAATCTTGGCACCAGCTGAGCTCTAGTTAATGCTCGTATCCTTGTCTCTCTCCCTCTCCCCTTTCTGTCCGCTCTTCGTCTGCAGTCTGTCTCTTAAGATTTAACCCAGCTCCCTGGTGCCTTCTCGCACATTTTGCTCTCTTCCTTTTTCAAGGTGCTCCGCGTTTGCCGAGACCTGACTCAGGCCCCAGACAGCTACAAGGTCGCCAACCTTCCACAGGGACCGTCCTGTCTGTCCTTGAGGGTAAACACCCCTTAAGAAATAAGTGAAAAACATGGTACGCTTCACCGCCATGATTATTAATAGATTTCCCCTCATTTAAGACACATGCTAATCGGTTTGAAACATCTCTTTGAAGTAGAAGATGGAACTCAAGACAGATTATTTATAGAGCTTTATAAAGATGACGCAGTTTTAATCCTTTCCATCACTGGCTGGATACAGTGGTTTGTATGAGGTCAGTCCAGTACTCACAGAGCTGGAAAAGCAGTGCTGCATGTTTCCTTGGGGTATTACAGCGTTTGAGAGAAGTACAGAAATCTGCCTCAACTCCTCGGGAGAGTCAGCAGAACTCTTCAAAAAACAGCAGGCTTTTTAAAGTTATGATGCGATGCGATGCTCTGGCACGTCGCCACATCGATGGATATGCATATGTATGATGCATGCGTTAAACAAATATACGCGACGCATTTCAAAGAAACAGAAACGAAAGCCTTTGCACATAGTTTAGAAAAATAGGTCATTGTCATTCTTGTTCAAATGAGATGATGGTACGGCTTTGCCCCCCAGTGGATTCTGGGTAAATTGCATTGTCTCCTGTTTGCCTCAGCTGCATACAAGATGTGATTCCACAACTCTGGAGAAGGCAGAATTCCTATGTACATTTTCCCGTTTATAGGTTTTAGGATCACGCATGCTTCCTTGGTAGAGTAATGCACAATAGCTTTAGAAGTTTAGATGAATTATCTGTGTGTGCATATAGACATTTATAAGACCCATATATATATATATACACAAATATCAATTACAGAAAACATCAGAGTTGTCAGTTAAAATCTAGTCAAGTTTTTGCAGACTTCCAAAACCACCATTCATGAAGCTACATGAGACACGATAAACAGCTGAAGGCACAGCAGTGGTTCTCATTAAAATAATTCATTTACACGCCACTCACCAGAGTATTTATCAGTGACTGGGGCGGCCTAATAATTCACAGATCTGTCGTAAAGGCGTGGCCAGCGCACGGTCGGTAGTTACGCAATACATTATGCATATTAAATTAGGTGAGGGATGGCACCCCAGCTCGCTACGGACAATTAGTTCATTTCTGCTTCTCCAATAAGGGCAGATGAAAGGCAGGGAATTATGGGTATGAAATTCAAATGGTCCACTCCAGTAGTTAGCGAAGCAGTCTGGCAATCTCACAGTTGGTGATTTACATGGAATTATCCCACAGCTGGTGTAACCAGGTCAAAGACCTGTAGGCTGTAACCGTTCCCCACATACCTCAATGCATTAACACACTGTAAATGATATTCATGCTTCAGTGCGAGTGGCGGTTAGGTGGAGGGAACCATGATGAATTTGTTGATAAGGGGTCTGTGCATTTTCAAATTAATGCGATCGCTCTTTGCCTTTGAGCGTGGCGGTGTACTGTTTACTTATGCACACCTCAGTACACAATAATACTTTGTGTACAAACACGCCACAGTCTAGGAGAAACACAATGGCATACAACAACAGGCAATGATTTGGCACAGTGTGACGCCTGTGTCTTAAATGAATAGGGAAAAATTCCAAAACACAGATTGGGAGAATTGGTTAACCATAGGAGGCTTGATTGAAATAACTGTTGTTTTCAATATTTGACATTTCTGCAAGGAAAATAACTGAAGTCTTTCTCAAAGGAAATCAAATGTGGCAGATTGCACCAAAATCTGCATTTCTTATGAAAAATATTTCTTACTAAAACGCATTACAATATATTCAGGTATTGTAGGGCCAGTCAAAACGGAGGAGAATGATTGCTGCATTAAAATTACCCAGAAATTGCTCCTTTAAAAAGCCAAAATACAGAGAAAGTTATTATCATCACATTCCCCGGCTAAACAGAATGACTGTTTACAACACTACTAAAACCCAACATGAAATATTAACCATTAACACACAATTCACTTTTTCTCCTTTGCTTAAAACACATTAAAATAGTTTCTTTTGTAACTGTCTAAATTAACATTTCCAGTACTGGGAAGCATGCTAAGCATGCTGGGAAATGAAACTCCCCTGTCCAGCCATACAATATATCTCTATCACAGTTTATATTCTTTCCAGTTTTTGTACACAAACAATGTCCAGAAAAACAGCTTCGAAATACATTTTTTTTGTTTAGCCACCATGAGGTTGTTTTGTCATTCAGCTACATGCTAACCTGTGTCAGCAAACACGGCAGATTACATATCTCAAGAAGGGATCTAAAATTGACCATTTCTAGAGTTAAGAGCAACACGGACAGGACGGTTTGATTCCCAAGCAGCAAAATGATGAGTTTCTCTGTGTAGGTTTACTGTCTGTCGGACAACATCTCGTAGAGATAATACCATCGCAGTGGAAAGTAAATGGAGTTTGTTAAAGCAGGTGACAGCGTGTGGTGACCTTATCAAAGTGTGATAAAGAGGAAATGGGGACAGAAATCAAAATAGCAGGAGGAACCCCTTGCAGCTGCCGCCCCGTGTGCGAGATTTGTCGACGCGTGGCGGTTTATTTTTTGGTTGAGGTGTGTTTTTTTGAGTGGGTATGGAGAGTTGTTATTTGTTATTGAGTGAAGTGAATTGCTCTGGTAAAACGAGCTAAGGAAAATGTCAGCCAGACAAATAAAAAAACGTGTCATTTTTTCGTATTTCTGCTTGGCTACCGTGTATCGTGTGTGTTGTTTCGCATATGGGTTTATTTTTCAAAACAGGTGCAGTTACAAGACATTTTCAATTTTTTATTGCGATGCATGGCGTCTTTTTTGACACCATTAACATTGAAATTTGTTAAACGCAGCCGGTTTATTTATATTGCACGGGTGGATTCACTGAAGCCATAAATAACAGTCGCCGATATGATTAAGGATGATCAAAAATGACATGTATTCTAGTGATATGTTAAATCTATCTGTCAAAACCTGCCTGAGTTCTAAGCATCCACTCCCCTCTGAACAAGCCCCGGGCTACAGTGACACTGTGTAACTTGCAAGATGTTGGAGGAACTCACTTTTCTGTCTCAGACTCCCTCACCTCTTGCAGAGCACTGTGGGGCTAAAGCTGCAGGTATTGAGATCAGCTTGAAAAACGGTAAGCTGGTGGGGGATCAGAGACAGGTGGTCCTGGTAAACCGACTGGAGGTGATGGAGTTCAGGCCCCCTTACAAGTTTTGGATGCTTTGAGATAGATGAGGTTTGAGCAGGTGGTCTGTACACTGTTGTGTGTGTGTGTAAGTTTACAGTATATATATATACTGAGAGAGAGAGAGAGAAAGAAACAAAGATGTATATAAAAATTCAAATAACAGTTTAACAGTTTAAAAAATTTTAAGCATTATTTTTACTCAATGCAATGCACGCTGGGATAGCGTTCACAGTGAATTTTTGAGACAGTGAGTTCACAATAATTTTAAAATTAGGTATCTTAACAGGCATAATTATCTAACCATAATTTGTTTTTTTCTATAAAATGTGGCCTACTTTTAATAGCAATCTTTGTGTTGGGAGTGTTTCTGCTGCATGATGGCAGCTCAGTATGTTTCGAAACAGCATTTCTTATTTTCCCATTTTTTCCACATTGTGCCACGTATGTCAATTTTACATCTGGATTGGCTTGTTTCTAAGTTTCTCTCAGCTTAAGGCCCCTGGTTATCAGAGGGCCCCAGGGCGCTGGCCCCATTTGGTAAGGTCTAAAATCCATCCCTTGTGTGATGTGACTCGGTGAACCACTGCATATGTCCATAAGAGACAGACAGAATATATAATCAAGTGAAAATGAAAGCGCTCGCCCCGGCTCTTCCAGCCTGTGATTGATGTGTTCGCCTGTAGTCTCTCTTTATCAGTGCAAAAAAACAGCGAATCCAAATGTCTCTTAGCAAAAACAGCCGAACGCTACAAAACTGACCTATGAAAATAACCACAAAAATGTTCCACGCTCAACGCTGATGCTTTTTGTCAGAGCACAGACACAGATTCGGACTCGAGACCTTTTCAGCGTAACTTAAACTTTATGTTGAGACATAAAACGGCAAAAACTGCATTGTTTAAAAAAAAACAGAAATGTTTAAAAGGAATTAATGAATTATGAGATTTAAATGTCATATGGATAAACAGACGACACAGTAATCCTCCCACACATACACACAAACACAACAAAACCAGCAGCTTTCAGTCACAGTCGTCAGGTGTCAGATAAGGTCACTGAATTGTGTTGAGTCACTGCTGGTTCTTCATTCCTCTTACTGACACTGAGGGACACAGGGTGCAGAAAAAAAATGTTTGTTTTAGCTACATATTAACTTATTTACTGACTAATAATGTGATTTTTAAAGTTTGACACTCATCCGGGGTAAATAAAGAATTTTCAGGTTGATACTTAATCTTAAAAGAATCTCTTGAGAGCAGATAAACAAAATGTAAAATGAGATAACTTGCTTCAGACATCCTGTTATTTATGTTGTCTGTATGTTAATTATGTTTAGTGTCCCAGGGAAGTTACAATGTAAAATGTGCATTGAATAACAAATGTCTCTCAGACTGGTGTACAAACCAGATGTTATACATTCCTGGCAGTTTATTTTGATGCATTTTACTTTTTCTCTACAATTAGATTTTACTTGCCCTGCAGCAAATCATTCTGCTTCAATAACATCTGTCTGCTGGTTTTGATTACATAAGAAAACAACTAAATTAAAGACAACTTTTTATGCCCTAATTTCAAAATTACTACTATAATTTTTTAGATGTACATCACTGGTATCTCAGGGACACCAAACATTTCAATCTCAACAGAACGTGAGGGTTAAACATCACAAAAACATTAAACAAACGTTACAGAACACTGAACAGAACATTGAAGCACCCATCAGAACACAAGAGCTCACAGCCCACAAACACATGCAAAAACATAAAAGCTCACACCAGAAGATGTCAGTGTAGGGCAAGATTCATGGTCAGGGAGAAGATACTTCAAATGACAAATTAAACCTCTATATATCATTTGTCTATTCTTCAGCTGTGAACCCCAGTGATGTCAACATTTGTCCTTCTGATTATCATAAACCCTTTCCTTCTCTTTCTCTCTCCTCAGGGATCCACGAGAGACGCCATCTTTGGCAAGCTGCTCTCAATTGATTATGTGTCTTCTTTTAATGACTGTGGGGATGATTAACAGTTCCATATCTCCCACAATAAAAGACATCTTGCTGTACACTGATAGATGGGAAGTTAAGCACAGCAGAGAAAGCAACCCGCAGCACTGCTGTCACCATCTCTGCCAACAGATTTCCGCATAAACCTGTACACGATTGCCAAAACAAGCCAGCTTCACTCATCAACAGTGCTAATTAGGTTGTCGAAAGCACTTATTACATTGAGAGCCCAAACCGTTCAGGAGCGAAGGCTATTGATGGTGGATATTGCAAATTTAGCATTATTAAAAACTACGGGAATTCCTAATTAAATAGGACGTTACAAATCTGGCAACATTTTGGCGCATAATTGGAAGCCATGTACAATGAGGACTTGTGAATGAAATACAATGCCAAAGTGATTAAAAAAAACTGATTCATCATTTAATTTTGTTATGAAAGTTCCGTGAGAAATTAAACGAGATCATGTTAGTTGGTAGGGTACAGGCTCAATTACAACAGCTCTCGGTGATAAACCAGTTTAAACTTTACAACTAATCCCGCACGGCACCAGACATCCGGAGAAATGGCTCGGAGCTGCTCATCTTCTCACCTGCCTGGCCTGACATTATCAGGAGGACCCACTTTGATGTTATCAGCCCTGACCATCTGGGTGTGAATTTAATCCAACCAAAGATTAAACCCACCTGCCTCAATTTCGAACCTAATATCAACCTTAACCGACTTAACTTGGCTTCCTGCGTTTACCTCTTGGCAAGGAGAAAAACAGCCAGATGAAGTACATTTTCATGTTTATGAAGATGCGAGTAGTGCTTGCCAGTACAAAACTTGCCGCGATTATGGTGTGTAAGTGGTTGCCAGGGCGTTGCTATGCAGTTGCCAAAGTTTTAGTGTGTTGCTAGAGTGTTGTTGGCTGTCCCAAGTTAGAACTGCTGAAAAAAGAATGTTTTTTAATGCTATTGAAGGGTAGGCTATTGGAAAGCACAGCATTTCAAAAATAAAACTGAATGTATTAGGTTTCATTTAAAATTGTGCCAGCCAGAGGAGGATAGGCTTCCCCCGCTGTGCGTTAGTTCCTACCAAGATTTTCTCCACATCCTACCTTAAAATCTTAGTGAGTTTTTCTTGTGAAAATGGTGTTGGCTTACTGGCGCTTATAAGGCACAATGCTTTGTAAAAGCTGCTTTCGGAACAAAATGCATAATCGAAGTTCTATACAAATAAAGTAAATAAAACAGAATTAGACCTAAACATAGATAATAAATCCAATTTTCACACACAGACACATGCAGAGACCCCATAAGGGAGTTTAAAAGTATTATTCACACCATAAAATAAAATTTGTTTTATTAAAACAAATAAAATTTGTTTTATTTAGAGCTGGTAACTGCATTTTTGCGAGACAATATCTGCTCATAAAATGCCAGGCAAACACAGCTGTGTGTCATCTATTGACGCCTGATTAGATTTCTGATTTCATTCAAATTAGAATTATTAGAGGTAACAAATGATGTATCCTGAGATTGTAAAATGAAAGGCACAATCAGGATTATTTCCTGGGAACGATGCTATCTGCTGAAGAATGCCTCAATTACGGCTGATTGCAGCCACAGTGAGATCCACACTCTGATTACTAACACTGGCATCTGATGCATAAGACTAACCTCACATGACTGACCACTGCTGGCATGTCCAGATACGAAACGCTGAGTGGATTAGACTGAGCCAACTGCTAAAACAAAACCTTCAACAAACCTTTCATTGCTTATACTGGATTCTCTTTAATGAATAACTGCACTGTATTCATTGAGGCGTTTATAGAATTCCTATGACAAAAACCCTTGTGCCAAAGCACAACAATAAACTGTGTTTTCCTGTATAATGCTCAAAAAGGGTTTACTGTTGTCATAGTTTGTGGTTAGAGCTTGGCGTTAACAACGCCAAGGTCATGTGTTCGATCTCAGGGATTGCACATACTCAAAAACAATGTGTAGTATAATGCAATGTAAGTGGCTTTGGAGAAAAGACAAATACGTAAATGTAATTGACTGTTTGTTTTCACCATCTACTGTTTATCTGCTTTAAATACGTTTTACGTGTTTCAGAAAGATAAGGATGAATAGATGACAGACATTTTATTTGAAATCGGATGAACAAGCCCTTTAAATTCATCCTTAAGATCTTGGATATGTCTGATTCAGAATGCACATACAGATTCACATACAGTCTGCATGAAGAATAAAAATAACATTAAGTATCAAAATATGAATAGGTCAAAATTATTAAAACAACAGAACATGTCTACCACGGAGCATTCACAACATGATGGTCTAAAGTTTGGCCTCAAAATAATAAATTACATTGTCAATGTGTCCAATTATCTAAATGACAATTGTCTGTATATATTGAGAGACACCAGGGAGATACTGTTCAATTTGCATAAGCGCTCATTTCAGCCCATGATGAGGAGTGATACTCGAGGGTAGGCATTTGTGATCAACATATACTGTAAATCTAATCGCAACACATTGCATTAAAGCAAACAAACAGACTTATCTTTAATAAATGGGCTGGTGTCTTCTAGCATCACCTGCATTACGTTCTAACAGTCCGGGACTCCTCTGAGAAATTAAACAGGCTCCTCTAAGACCCAAAAAGCATATTAATAATGTAACTCTCTTAGTAAACATGAGTCGAGTTTGACTGCAGAGCTGTGCAGAATTCTGCTGTATATTCATTTATATTCCTTTACAGTTCACTAGTCCTGCTAAAGTGCCTTTTAACATCCCATAAGGAAAGAGATGTCAGCTCGGAGAGAGCACTGGAATCATGACAGAGGTTTCACTGCGTTCCTGTTTCCTAAAGATGACAGGGCCACCGCACCTGTGAACCAAGGTCTTGTTTTATAAAAGACGGTACCTAAAAAGAGCTCGAGTCTGGAGTGCTAAAATGTACTGCTGGATTTTAGTTAATGGAAAGTGGATGCAAACTGTAAACGTTTGCATCCATTTGTATTTGACTTC
>JAZGTJ010006155.1:0-14122 GCA_036877575.1 Botia almorhae | reverse complement strand
GGGGGATGTTTGAGAGGTCCATGAACCTTGTAATAGATTATAAATGCTTTTTTTTCATCATCTTATGAGAACTGTTGATTAAGAAAATGTTATGATAACATGCTCCAAACATTACAATGTGGGTGTGTTTACCACACACATGTGGTCCACACACACATGTACACACACGCACAGTTTTGTATGTTTATGTAAGTTTAAGTACAGTCCTGCGTTTGTCCTTGGCTAAATGATGTCTCTTTTAATGTCTCCTGTAATTTTAATTAAAGCTGCAATTTGTAACTTTTGCCTCTATTGCCATCTCTGTTTGAAACACAAAACTGTAGGTTACTTTACATACTTTTCTTACACGTGTTAAAGTCAAATAAAGCCAAACTGGTATTTACCAGAAAATCTAACCCGACAGCTCAAATTAAAAATATTATGATAAAAATGTATAAGAAAAAGTTATTGATTGCAGCTTTAATTACATAATACACAGATCAGAAACAACAAGAGACAAATCTTAGCATACAGTGGAACTCACTGTCTTGTACCCATTCATGTCCAACAAGAACCATCTGAAAAGAATAAAACATTGTCTTGATTACATTGAAACATTCTGTAATTCTCCAATCAAGAACACTTCTCACTGTGAGGTCAAAATTCAAGCGCATCAGAATTTTAACTGCCTCTCAGTTTGGGTAGTTATGGTTCAGCTTCCGTCTGCTGTCTGTTTAGAGAGCAACACTGTTCCCCTGCTGCAGTCTCCTCGCTGCAGGCCCATCTGTTCTGGCGTGCCACATTCAACTCGAAAAATGCTCCATCTTTTTTTTTGCGCAATTGTGTGTCTGCGTGCCATGTCTCTGGAGGTGTGCAAGAGGTTGTGGGTAGACAAAACATCAAAACGGTGCTTATGGCAGCAGGATATTTTTATAGCTACAGACTGTGAATGTATTTAGACGTTATTTGATGCTGATAACGTGTTCTTAGATCTGAGCTATGCAGCATGCAACAGCTGCATTGTTGCATTACAAGAGGAAATGTGATGTTGCAACGAATTTGTCCTAACCAGCCATGCAACATTTTCTCAATCGTTTGGTTTCTGTGACATCATACAATGTAGCCCCGCCCACTATTTAAAAAAGTTGCTTCTAATTAATGTGCATTAAACATTAAACACAAATTTGGACAAAGTCTGACCATAATCAGTGTTCCACCCTCCTAGAAACTGAAGCATGCGCCACTTTTAAGTAGGGGGCCATCACAGGTGATAATTAAAGATAACGTCATTATTTGACTGGCACAGACACACACAAAGCACCTGAAGAGGAACCGTCCTCATTCACACACCACAGTGAGTGCATACTGTGAGTGTGTGCAGTGGTCCATGCTTCAGTCATTCATTAGATGGGTGGTTTGGCAGGCAGAGGTATTTACATGCACTGTGTCCCGCTGTGTAATTCGAGGATGTAATTGGTGCTGGGGTCTCTGCGCTCGATCCTGAAGTCATCTCTTCCACTAGCTTACAATCAAGCGCCCATACCGAGTCTGCTATAGTTTGTGAAGAACTTCAAAGAAACACACAAAGTTCTCCTCCACAGCCAGACTGAAAATGGGCAGAATCTAATTTAGTGCAAGGGTTTGGGGTGGACTGAGGTATGGGATCAAATTCATGCAGGTGTAAAATGAAATAAGCCAAGTTTTATTTGCCTTATTTTACGCAGTCGTGCTCAATGGGATAGTGTCAAAATTCCTTCACCTGCAAGATGCAATATGGTTTCTAAAAGCAGAAAGCGGTTGTTATCTGGTCAACACCATTGCCATCAGTTGAGAGTACTCTGGAGTGTCTGGATATAGCTGTACCATTTACCTTGATCTAAAATACCAGGTGTTTACCCTAAGCTATGCTAGCAGGTGTACACTAAATGTGATTTCTATGTGGGTGTGGTCCTCTGTCATGGCCCTGAGTGTCTGAGATTCCTGACAAGAGCTTTACAGTCTTATACTCTGCCAGACTAGAGCTCATCTATCAAAACCTAACATGACAAACAAAAGACAGAAGCTTTTCACAGACTCACAAACAAGGCCTTTTTTCCACACCATTCGTCCTGAATCTAAACATGAGGAAATTCAAGGAAAATCCACAACATTTAAATATGATATTTACAATGAGTTACTATAGTAGTTCATTGTGAAACACATGATAAACTGAGCCTAAACACACAGGTTATATGGACTCGTTTTATGCTGCTTTTTATTGGAGTTTAACAATGAACTACTTCTACTATAACTCTAACAAGTTATAGTAGAACTGTGGTCCTTAACTGTTTGGCCTGTTCTGACAAAAAGACAAGAAACATTTTAAATCCAAATGATAAAATGGAGGTAGGTACAGTCATACATAGGCGGGACAGGACAATAAATATGCTTATTAACTTCAATCATGAACAAAACTACGAGAAGTAAAAGCGAATGCATCTCAGGCTACATTAAATACAAGTTGCATTGCAGTAGGACAAACATAGTTTGTGGCGACCACGACGTGTCCTATGCTGTAAGATACTGGCTGCAAAGAGCTTTGAATTAATAATAATGCAGATAATGTAAATGCAGATACAATCTGGCTCCACTGTATTAATACTTAGACAAAGAGAATCTTGGATAACATTTAAAATATATAGCTATTATTCATGCATTTTAATGGCTATAAAGACAAGGGTTAATAAGGCTGAAATAAGAACTTGTAGCAGGAACCAATGAGACTTGAGCGTGGATTCGGGCACTTCCTCAATCAGCATGCTCTGGTGCTCCAAACAGTCTGTTTAACTACATTAGCAAAGTTCCTACAAACCCCAAGAGCTTTATAAGAGCACATTCAAAATTCTGCTCGAGTCCCGGTCGAATACACCGCACCTCCCATGCAATCATAGTACATTCTGTTTGACTCGCATTCTTTTGCTCTGTTGCATCTCACTGTAGCTCAGAGAGAGAAGCCCATGCAAACAAGAAAGCAGAGGTCATGCAGACCTTCCTCACAGGCAATTGGCTGCCACTCTCATGGAATTGTTGTCTTAAAGTGACAGTTCATCTAAAAATCATTTACCCAAACCTTAAATATTTTACCATCCTTTCCTTCCACTAAAGATGTTATGTAGGATACTCACAATGTTCTTGTCCATACAAGTGAATGGTGACCGCGGCTGTTAAACTCCAATTAAAAGCAGCGTAAAACGAGTCCATATTACTTGTGTGTTTAGGTTCAGTTTATCATGTGTTTTTGGGTTCTTTGCATTCCCCTAGGTAATTTAGTCATCTTGTTAATTAGTTTTCATTAGTTCCTCCCCTACTGCCTTAGTTACTTATTATTTTCACTTGTTTCCCTATGTATTTATACACCCTGGTTTTTGTCAGCTGTTGGTCATATGTGTTTTGTGGTGTTTTGTGGTCTCCTGGGAGCCTGTGTTTTGGTAATTAAATAGGTATTTTAAAATGATCTCAGTTTTTTTGGCTTTCTCCTACAGTGTTACATTTACAGTAACAGTTACGTGTGTTACATTCCTTACATTTTTAAATGTTCTGTTAACGTTCCGCTAAACATCTCTTTTCTTAACAGAAGAATTACATAACTTACATAAGGGGTTTATTTTTTAAACACACATATTTTAGGTGAACTGTCTCTTTAAGGCATTTTCAGGTCATTTCGATGGAAGGTCTCTTTCTATTTCTCCAGCATGATTATTCAAGCATTTCTCTAAAATACATTGGCATGAATAGAGCTGCTGGTGCAGTATACCAGCGACCCTGACACGGACAGGAGCAAGGTACTCAGTAGGTCAGGTCTCCAGTAAGAGGTCTCTCTGCAACTGTCTGTCTAGCATAATTAATCAATCAATTACCTACAACCTTGACAGCACCCTTGATAAGCTTGATAAGGCAGATTCAAGCAAGCAGGATAACCGCATAATGTTTCATTCTAAAGATCAAACGTCTCATTTTAAGCGAACCAGCCAGCACGAACCTGTTTTGCGGTAAGCGTGAGTTATTGAAATTGAACGCTCGTGTCCCAATTACGTCTCAGAAACCCTCACTCTTTCTTTTCCAATTCACATTAATTAAAAGGAATCTGGATTCAGAGCGAGTATCGCACCCCAGCTGAGCTACGCGTTCATTCCCTGAAGGAAACTAACTGACGTGCATGCGTGCGTTCGCCCGCTGCTTTAAATGATGAACAGGTTAAGCTTTAAACTCAAAAAGTTAAATCACTTTTGTACTCACTCAAGGATTGTGTATTAGAGTGCATTTTACCTCATTTCAATAATGAGTATTCAAGAGAAAGGCAAATGTGATTTCTTCGCTCGGGCACCACCGCCTCGTTACCAATTCATGAGGTGTATTCAGCTATGAAAATAATAAAGATTTAGTTGAACATTGTAATTCAAAAGCATATTGCTCAAACATTTCTCATCCGTGTGCAACATTTCTCTTTTTGTGACGGCCGCTCATTTCTTGAATTTGTAAAGGAGTACGCGCTTTCAAAACCGATATCTTTTCACCTGCAGGAACGCATTCCTGTTGCGAATGTGAATCTGCATTCAAACTGCGCGTTTAAAGGGTGGACTCGGCTGTTCTGCTGCAGACCCGCGGCTGACAGGGGTCAGGCACTTTGTTGAAGGCAGATTTTTTTTTACCCACTGACTTAACACCGTCAGCACTCCAACGCTGAAGATCAAATCGATGACCTTCCGAGCACTGTCGCCCCATCTTTATGGTGATTCGGCGGTCTGCATTGATCATGTGACCCTAATAGCTGCCCTCCTCAGCCCTGCCTCCAGACAAAGTGAGTTTGTAGATCAATACAAGTTGTTCTGTATGTTTTCATTCACTTCCTTAAAGTGGACACAGTTATAAAGTATGACAATAGAACAAAAACACTTCCTTTTGTTTTCAATTATATTACCAGTGCACATGTAAAATCTGCTTCAAAGTTCAATGAACATCTGGATGGTCCAGATCCAGCAGGTGGGAGGCAGTTACCAGACAAGACATGCTTACAGATTGAGAGGTTTGTGGGAAAATTACCCTTCAATTTGGAATTGAACAGCATCTGAAAAGACTTGGGGACTCGTACAGAGTTCTATCACCGCATACAGATGGTGCTAACCAGAAGATACCAGACTCATTATCATATGAATCTGGGAGTTTGAGAACACAGTTTTAACACAGTGTTAATTTACGTATACTCTTTACTGGAGGGAAGAGGAGGGAGGCAAAAGGGAATGGAAGGGAAAGGAAGGAAAGGGAAAGTAAACAAAGGGAAAGAAAGGGAAAAAAAGGAAAGCTAAAGAAAGAAATAAGAAAGGTAAGGAAAAAGGAATGGAAAGACAGGAAAAGAAAGAGAAAGGGAAAATAAAAAGGAATTTACTCATGTACGTTTTCAAGAACCTGAAACATGCATTAAAATGTGAGAATGACTGTTTATAATGGCTCATATATTAGAGTGTTATGAAAGAAAAATGCATACAATTTGCGGGCAACAAACTGACCTACATCCCTTGTGATTAGACTGTGAAATCGAGCAATGAACGAGTTGAATCTTAATTAAGTGAAGAGCATATTAAATGTAGCCCTTTACATGCTGTTCACTGTAACATAACAATGATGAAGAATAGAGGATTACACTCATTACATCCCCTTGACAAAGCAACAGATGACACTGTCCCTCATTATTTAGTGACTGTTTAGAGCTAAACAAATCCAAACAAAAGCAGCCAATGACAATCCCCGCTGGAAGATGTTCCTTTTTAGAACGATGACATCAAATGTTGCGTGGATTGCGTTGGAAACAGCTTTCCTCCAATCACAGCGGCCTTTTGTGCCATCTCTCTGACAGAATACCCAAGAGCCATGAAACGCTAAATACAGAATGACAGCTGTAAAAATAAAGGATCAGCTGCATTCACCGACTGGGCTAAAAGTGACCCATCTTTTTCTTTAATTTATTTAACACTGGCTGTTAGAGTAAGAACAGAAAACAGATACACTTACACATACGCTTTTTGCAAGTGAAACATATAGAAAGACAAAAACACACATACCACTCAGTTAAATTGGATTTTGACAGTGTGCAAACACTGTAAGCTCTAAAAAGTGATTTGTTGCTCAACAAGCCAGCTATAACAACAATCAAACAATTGTGAATTAAAAAGCTAAATTGACTGATGAGCCAAAAGGCTGGAATTACAACAGTTACAGAGAGTCTTAGGTAAACGGCATTCTAGAGAGCCTCTGATTGGACCAAAATCTGTAGTGCAAGATGAGTCATCAATATTTTTGTTCTGATTTCCTGGAAGGTAAAAACTATGCATTTTACTGTAAACAAGCATATAACATTAGTGTAAATGGGGACGACAGTGTCTACAAAATGTGCAGGATCAGCTTCGTTGTTTTGTTAACAGATGGAAAAGGTGCTTAAGCTGGCCTTCTGATGAGAGCCTGAGGGGAGCAACCGTGTGGACAGCTTGTAAACATTAACCAGACCTACAGATTAATTTAACATCAAATTTAACAACCCTCAATATGGAAATTAATAGATGGTGGCAAAAACATGATAATGAATTTTATTGAAATATGCTCAGAGAAACAAACACATCAGCAAGCAACCAGGTGACTCATGTTTGAGGCCATGCATCGATTTTAATCAGGTCTATATGACTGTTATTTAATAAGGTTTTTGATAGTCTCTCTGTACCTGCTTTTGCACTGTCACTGTGAATGGAAGACTGGTTTAAAGAAGCGCCAAAGCGCTTATATACAAAGACAATATACAAGTTTATCATCATTGGTTGGTATCATCATGTTTCTGAATTCTGACATATATAACAGACGTTTAAACCACATTTCATTATTATACAAAGCGTACATCTCGTTTCTCAGATTTAACTACATATCTCATCAAATTTCATTCAAAACCTCTTTATTATCATTTTTATGAACTCCAGTTCATATGAACAGTTGGTTATGACTTTTAAAGACTATTAAAATAATTAATACATAATTATACCAATAATTTAAGTCTGCTGGTTCCATGGAATCTCTTGTGATGTCTATACAAGCCTACAAGCAAACTACCAACATACACTTGAGGAAAATATGGGGAGAACCAGACAATAGAAAGTCACATGCTAGGCTAACATCGTCTGCAAACAATCCCTCAATTTGCTCTATCCTTAACAAGGCCTAAAATCGCCCCACCCACGCTGTGACTAACCAAAGAGATTGAGCACCAAATGACCAGTGCTCAACAAAGCACGCTGCTTATGAAGGGCACCAGGCTCTCGTGATGGCATATGGACACCAGACTCTGCGGCAACCAGCCCGGCTCGCCTGCATCCCCTCCCCTCCAAGCCTGTGTTGTGCAAGGATCAGTGAACAAATGTTTATCTGTTCATAGTAGGTAAGGGCTGGGGCGATGATATTTCTTCCTCTGCTCTAGCTCACATTTTTTGCTGAGCTTTCCGAATGACCACTTATGCACACATAAAACATACATGCCTGTGCAGAGTTGAGTCAGATGGAAAGAAGGGATGAATCTGTCATGGGGTGTTCATCACCTCTGGCAAGGTCACACAAACATTATTTTAAATGGCAGGCCGGCAGAACAGGGGCACTAAACAACTCAAAGCATACCAACTACTTCACAGGGTGCCAGTGGAGGATATACTGAGTGTTATGTTTTGTTTAGTGGTGTGTGGTGCGTGTTTTTAATAGTTTAATAGAATTTCTAAATAGAAACTAATTAAATAGACAAAAATATGTAGAAGGCTGTTAAATTGAGGAAAAATAAAAACGGGGGTGAGAAATGTTAGAGACAGTGGAAGACAGTGCTTCTTAATTTGAATGAAAAGATTTATACAATTAAAATGTATATATACATACATATATATGTGTGTGTGTGTGTGTGTGTATAGACACACACACACATATACCGAAGAACTTACTGTAAATACTAAAAAAAAAGATGTCAATGGCAAGCTGGCAAAAAAGGAAGAGGTTTATTCACATTGTTGTCATATTTACAATCTGATACACGTCTACACGTTATTTTTTATAATTAAAACAGTTTTGGTTACTAAACTAGTACCAGTTAAGGTTGCCAGTCCACACACACAACCTAATGTCCAGGAATAAACGTCAGAAGTCATGTAGTTTGATTTAGCCTTAAGTCATTTATCTGGAGAGATCACAGAATCTGATTCGTGAACTCTTACACACTCGTTCAATTCACTGTCACTAGTGATCAAAAGATCCCCGTCGTCACGAGAAGTCAAGCGGAAAGCAGAACAGTTAGTATGTGCGTTTGAACTAACGGGTCCTTTACCTGCCACTTTGATTAATAGATCCATTAATACAGAATCAGAAATTGTAACCAGAGAGCCCACAGCCTCTGCTATACATCGCACAGCAGTGTCATTAAAAACATCCAAGGTCGTTTGGTCATCCAAAGCTTCTGACAAAGTTCTGACCATGTAGATGACCATGCTATTCAGATCAAGGCCTTGTTGTTTGTGCTATTGAAATATTTGATGTCATTGAGAATGATACTCTCCATTTTGTTTGCTGCATAAATATATTAGCATCAGCTTCTATCAGAGCGATTCCGTAAGATGTTTCTGAGTGTCTGAAAGATGCTATTTCAAGGCTCATTATGCCTCAAAAGGCTGAGAGAGCAAACACAAGTTTCCAGAAGCACTAAGCTGTCAATCATAATGAATTACTTATATTGTTTACAGCTGACAATAAATTTATTGTTACAGTGTGGAACAGTCTCATTGGCCTGAATGTTGCTACAGGGACTGTGTACCACTGTCAGAAATGAACTTTAATGGTGCCTATCAAAGTTTACAGCTCAAAACTGAATTAAGACAGAAATGTCAAAAATGTCATGCTTCAAATAAATCCATACTTTTAAATTAAAATCCCGGCACACATACTGGAAACCAGTTCATATTGGTTTTCAGATGGTCGAATGCTAGTTGCTGGGAAGCTATTTTGAAAACGCAGCTTGCTGAGTTACAAGCTACTAAGAATTTGCAGTAGTCAAGCAGCTCAAGCGGTTAGCTTCACTACAAGCCACTTACAAATACTTACTAGTAGCTAGTTACTACTACTTATGAGGAAAATGTATTTCTACAGGTAAATATAACCACCTGATGATATAATTTGGCATTTAATCAGTGCCACATTTTTCTGCGAGAGACCGGAGTGACTAATCACAGTTACTTGACCTTATTCTTTACAGACTAACATCACAGATGTGTGACTTGCTTAGATTATGATGCTACTCAAAAGGTGAATCTGAAACAGGAGCTCTTCCCGGGACTCAAACCCATGATCTTTGTGTTGCTAACATAATACTCTACCGGTTGTGCTACAGGAGCAAGAACTGAAAATTAGGACTTAAATTTGACTCGCTAAACAATGGCTTGGATCCATACGTGCTTATAAACACCCATTTATTTATATATTTTCTTTGGTTCCTGTTGATTATGAAATTAAATCACAGCTTAAACCTAACTGTGATCAAACAGAGGCTGCCCTTTGATGGTTGGCCAACACATTTTGGCAGTTTGCTAATTAAGTCAAAGCAAACAAGCACCTGTGATTAGAAGTATCAAACTGGTTACTTCATTTCAGAGGTATTTATTTAACTGTATGAAGCACTAGCTGAGGCCAGTAATTACGGCAACCTGACTGAAAATGTAATTTATGAAATCAATTGACAAAGTGACCTTTTAAAAATGGAGTTTAATGGCCCGCATATTTGTTTGTTTTTGAAGTGTGCTTTTCTATTCCAAAATACAGCTACAGCTGTTCTACAAAAGCAACCGGACTGCTTTTAAAATGAAATATTGATCGGTGTGTGTTTCTGATCTGTCACAAATAGAATATCAGGTGAAAATTTCTATTATTTTGACCACACAACACATTCATATGGGCCCCCCCAAATGTTTGTCTTATTTTTTGTTGTATGCTGACAATGAACCTGCAGCCTAAAATCACAATATTTATTTTTACCTGAAGTAACCTGTAGGTTATAACCCTGCTTTATTACCCTCGCCTTCAGATTTCAAAAACATATGCACATAAAAATCACATACATTACTGAAATAAAAAGCATATAATGGGTCTTTTTAATGCTCATGAATACATATGAAAATGTCTTTTCCTCTGTTTACAAAAGTACTTTCCTCTACCGCACAAGTATAGGTATCTTCTGAAAGCCACTTAATGAACAAAACACACATTTCAGTTTCTGCCTGAATAATTTCATCTCGAAATGCCAAAAGAGCGCTTAGCGTTCCTCGATGTGATTCATGAATGCAAGTAAACAGAACCTGCGTGATGTCTCTGCTCACTTTGTCTCCTCTGTCATTACATTTTAGTCTACCTGAAGTGAGTTCTGACATTCCTCTGGGACGCCACTTTCGAACAAATCGCCCTCGCGCCGCACACAGCTGCTGGTGCGTCCAGCCTCACGGTAAATTTCTGTTTTTCTGTACGACACACTTCCTGCAACTTTGATCATTCAGTTGATTCCCTGTGCTTGAGGGAGCTGTACTTAAAACGTGACCCCCATCCCATTTCGGATTTAAGCAAATATCGCCCCCCACCTCCGGCATGCGTAGAACTGATGGTGACAGTACCTGGGTAAATGAGCAGAGCAATCAGCCACACCACGAAGATGAAGCAGACAGGGTTGCACATTCTTCAAACTGTTGTTTTGATCAGGCAGCTGCTGTTTTCTTTCTCCTCTTCTGGACACAAGCACAAAACCACCTGTCTTCTGTTTGCGGCTTCTTTTATCACCGTGCAATTATGGCAGCGAACGGCTTGTTTTCACCCTTGAATAGGCATGGAGTGGAGTGGGGGTGATTTAAATCCAGCTCAAGTTAAAGCGGCAGAGAGACTGAGTTCCCATTGATTATTTTCACAAGCGGAGAGCTCTCAGCAGGCTGGCAGAAAGGAATGCCCCGCCTCCTCCCAGCTCTGATTGGCCGGGACCGTTGGCTGTCTCTCAGTGAGTGGCGTCTCTCTTTCCATGCTTGTCCTAGACCTCTGCTAAGCTCTGCAAGATGAAAGAATGAGAGAGCAGTAGCTTCAATAAAACTGCTGGGTAGCCTCCTAATATTTGGTCTGTCACCATTAACTGACAGACTGAAAATGCTCTGCTCCCTCATATTACGATGCTTCTATTTATAGATAAAGTCTTTCTTATATGTGTAATTGCCTGCTGTCACGATTGTTTTGGGTCTTTGCCAGGACACTGAAGTCTCATAGCTGTAATAGTCATAACTACTCTGACAAAACTCACAAAGTGACCTTGGGCATCAACTGTAATCTCAAGATTCAGAGATGAAAATCAGATGAAAACAGCGTTCGTCTTGATCCATCTCAATAAACAAAAGCAGACATAATTTTCCAAGGATTGTCAACATGTCTAATAATTGTTCACTGTGTTACCCCAGAAGAACATTTATTTGCTTAGAAGTTGCTCTGAGACTTCATTTCAGTATAATAAATGGACACAAGTGAGACTTAAATAAAGACTTAAATAAAGAGCTATAAAATAAATATGGATATAATCAGAGACAATAATTCCTATTTCAATCTCTGATGACGTTGCTGATGCTCTGATGTTATGTAGTGTTCCTGTAGCTCAGTTGGTAGAGCATTGCGCTAGCGATGCAAAGGTCATGGGTTCGATGCCCGGGGAGCACATTGTATAACTTGAATGAACTGTAAAAGCATCTGCCGAATGCATAAGCGTAAATGTTTCTCAGAAAAAACACTTGGGAAGCAAAATCATTTTAAACAAAATCTGTCACTTTTCAAAACTAAACACACCAGTTTATTCAGTTAAAAAGAGCAAAGATCCAAACGAAAACCATTGCCAATATGACCTTTTTTTGAGTTTTAGACAAGATCAGCATCAAGCACACTGAAAATCCAATAGCATGCAGTTTACTAAACATGCAAAGATAACTAAAAAAACAAAACATTTTAAAAGCACGGTTGTTTTTAACCATCCTCACCAGTCTGACACAGCAACACTGTCTTAACCAATGGCGTATGTTTAGGGTGTAATTATCCGCTTCTCTGACCAATGGCGGACAGGAGGAGTGTTTGGGGAAACCTGTTTGAAGTCATTATTTTTGGAGTTCCGTTTGGCAACACAAGTGGCACAGAAATTACACACTTGAGCTTTAATTGCCCTTTACATTGTTATTTATAGACTTTCTGGATAGGATAGTTTAAAGTAAAACAGAGAGAAAGTGAATACACCCCTGTGAGCACAGCAGCTCTTATGTAACACCAGTACACGCACTCTCCACTGTTCCACAGCTATGACAATCTGAAGGGAGTTTTGTCTTTAGTCAGCAGTTCAGGGTATAAATGAATCCAACAGACCTCTTCCTCAGATATCTGATGTATTCTTTACCCACGTGGCTATAGTTAATACAAGGCACAGAGCTGGATGAGCAAGTCTATCAACAGGTCAGAGGTACATTTTGGTGTATGCAGCAAAAATGCAAACAATGATGCCTAAATATAACAAAATGGGCTCAGTATGTTTGTCAATGATGAAGCACTCCGCAGAACTAGCGTTATTTCGTGTACTTGGGCATTTTCTTTTCATCTATATGGAATTCAGGGAAGCAGAAACTATTTGAAAAGTGTGGAGGGTTACATTATTAACTTTGTCAGCTTGTCTCATGAATATTAATTAGATGACACTCAATACATGGCAAATACCATAGTATACAACAAAAGTAATCTTTCAGAATTATGATATTCTTTGTATTTCTATCTGACATCATCATTGTTCCGTGGCATACCCTTCAACACAATTTAAAGGGGTCCTGGTATGTTTTTACATTTTAACTTTAGTTTGTACGTTGGAGGATAAAACAGATCTGCAGTTACAAAAGCTAAAAGTTCAAATGCAAAGACAGAAAATTAGCTTCTTGCAGGATTTATAACATCAGGAATTGAAATAACCTGCGCTGCAAAAAAGGGGGCATAGCCTCGTTGAGTTGTTTAAGAGAAGACCAAAACTAGCAGTCGTATGTTGTTGCCATGCTGACAAAAGACCAAGTCTAGCCAAACCATCTTAAAGTGGTAAAACCAGTTTAGGCTGGTACTAGAAGGATGTTAGTGGCACATTTTGCACAATACAAGGACTATAAAAAATAAACCTAAAAAAAATAAATCTACTGTCATTTCATGCCTCTCATGCCAGAGGCCACCTAAAAACACAACAGCAGCATCTCTGTGGACCTTTAGCATCCGTTTCACTGTTCTCTTCAAGAAAGAAGTGTGATCTCACTTTCAAAGAATGTCACGAATTCCTTGAATATTAATTGCCCTCTTACTGGCACGTTATGAATTAAAAATGAGCAAAAGCAGAGGGTTTAATCGAAATATTACCCGAACTCCTAACAAGTCTGAATTGCACCGCAAGTACTATTAACCAAACACTAAATCAAATCCAGCAAGGTCACAGAATTGCACATTTTAATGGTGCAGCTGTCATGCTAATTCAAAATCTGCCCTACCTGTTCAGTGTTCCGACGGAGCCCAGCGAGACGCCACATTCACCGCACGACCCATGACAATACGTTACAGCAGAGATACAGTCCAGTCAGCATTATATTTCATAAAGCGCTTATCAAGTCGACTTATTTCCAAATGTGACGCAAATGTCACCAAACCTTAAAGGATTCTCTGAGAAAAAACACTGACAGTTTATTTGACTTTGTGCAGATGCACTAGTCTGATTTTGTAAATACACTAAACCGTAATTTTAGTGTCCCCGTATGTGTCCCTGATCTGAATCATAATTGATGTTCGTGGATTAATATTTGACAAGGACATATTCTTTGAAGGTTTCAGACAAGCGTTTTTGGGTGATTAATATTGCTTGAAACAATCAGAATGATGGCACGTAATTAAGCTTATGATTAATTCATCTCAGATTATAATAAAATTAGGAACTAATTTGCCCTTCAAAAATCTTAAAATAACTAAAGTTAACTTCAGTGCTTTCTTAAGTAACCCGCAGGCTGTTGACATTTACCCCGTT
>JAZGTJ010006154.1:3858-25668 GCA_036877575.1 Botia almorhae | reverse complement strand
ATCTGTAGCCATTTTCTCTCACACAAGGCAGTCAGTCCTTCCCTTCATTTTCATGCAAACACTGTAGCCGGGATTTAAAAATTCCCGTCGTAATACTCCAGATATCCACAGGCTCTCTCACAGCTTTGGACTTATGGCATTATAGATACTCCTCCAGCTCTGCAGGTCACCGTACAGCTTTACGTCATCATCACAAACACGCAGTACTATAGTAACGCTTTAATGAAATGCAGTTTTATTTTGATAATCAAGATAGGTCTAAAGGTTAGTTCGGAGCGGACACAAATGGAGGTAATTTACATAAACACCCTGTTTAGCAAAGGTCGCTTTTGGCATCTTCAGGTGAAGTGTACGAGATTAGACTTGTCTAATTAGTGCAGCTGCAGCGTGTTGTTTTTCAAAACTCTCGTCCAGGTTTAACCCGCGCAGGTCGCTGTCCAATTTAACATTTTCTACAAACATTCTTTATTTAAATAAATGACTAAATGTCCGTCTGCTTTAAACTCCAATAATCATATAGGCAAATTACAAGATGATTTACTTTATTTACACTTATGCATTTGGCAGACGCTTTAATCCAAAGCGACTTACATTGCATTATGCTATACGTTGTTTCTGAGTATGTGCAGTCCCTGGGATCAAACCCATGACCTTGCCGTTGTTAACACCATGCTCTAACCACTGAGTTACAGGAAAGCATTATTAACTCCAGAACACTATTCGTTCCATAATAATGTAACAAGCTAAGTGTAAAATGTACTGATTGACTCTGATTGACAGTGAATTTATTTGCACTGTATTTGCAGTGATTAATATATTTTCAAATCATTAATAAACACAATGCCACAATATTTCAGTATTTCTCTCCCTCATATCATTGGCTGCTCTCGTGTGCATTTTCTAACCCTAATGACCTTATGTTACAAAATTACTTAATTTAAAAAGCTTTTGTTATCTTATTTTAGTATTATTTACCATTTCATCTGCTCTCTGACAGCTATGTAACTGCTTACCTATTTATAATTGCTTTGAACATAGAAAATAATAAAGAACTTGATTTTCGTCAAGTTCTTTGTTTTATTTTTAGCTGTTATTAGCTATTTTTTCCCAACACTTCCATAGTATAAAAGAAGCACTGGTATGAAAACAAAAAGTGCACAGCTGCAGTTATTTTCAACTTTTTTTAAAGGGCTGGTTGCTATTAATATATGTACTTGTTTTGCATGTACAAAATGGTGCTGTGTACCATGTTTTTCAGGTTCCCTATGGGGTTATATAAACAACACATTGAGAAAACTTGTTTGCTTTTCTCTGACTGGGCATGTTGATTAGTGCATTACACAGTCATGCTTCTGAGGTGTGAAAACTAAAAAATAAGTAAAACTATAAAGCTAACTTTCTCCCTGTATCATGTCTTTATCATTTTCTAAATTGCATTGTCAAGTTGTGACATACAATACACAGACATGCATGATTTGTTGCATTATTCCATCGTCCAGCATTTATTTAGAGAATTGCACGCATGCATATCCACTTTTAAACGTTGACTTTTTGAACAAACATTAACATTTAATAAAATTCAGTACAGTTTAAGGAGATGAGATTTGGTCTGCAAAGGTCAGAACCAAGCTGATATAATGGAGGTAATTTACATAAATGGCAAATGTAGCAAATGTCTCCTTTTGTGACTTAAAATTTTGCCAAACATCTAACTCAGCAGGCCCACTGGATAAAATTGGAGAATTTATAAGCAGTTTATAATGTATTTGGAGAGGCTTTGGGTCTACTTGCCATTAGATTAACCTCGAAATACAACAAAAACAATCAAAGACAAACATTTAATTTACATGTATCTTAAAACTACACTTTAAATCTGTAATTCTATAAACATCTGTATAAAAAAGGCTTTTAATGTAAAAGTTTGTTGCGTGTCAACAGTGTTGGTGTGTCTAGGTCTTCAGTCCTTCTTTGGGCTGATATTAACAGTTTAGTCTTGAAAGATCTCAACCTGCTTCTCTCTGTCATCTTCCTTCTGTCATCTTCTGCAGGTTGGGTGTCTGTCTTCTCATCTGCAGAACCTCCACCATGTGGAGAAGGTCACTTGGGGAACTCGATGCGCCATTACAGTGTCCTTCACCTGTGACCCCAATAATACCATTGATAACCCCTCCCTGCCGTAGGATCCATCTGACCTGAGGGTGATGGGTGACTGGAACCCTATGGCACACACACAAGAGAATGTTAAAACAGTCACCCGGCACTTTCAGCAGTTTGAGCCAGTTGACTCATTTGGAAAATGTTTGGGATTTGCTGTTTTTAATTTACCAGGTGTTTTGAATATCGAAGCGATTTACTCGTCATTTTGAAGACGAGTGTTTTGTGGCTTCGACTTTCTCTCAAAAGATACTAGTTTAAAAGTCTATTTCCTGGCATTGCCTCATTCTTTAAAACCTTTTATATTATAGTTAAATCGTTGTCTAGACAAGCGACACAACAGAGATAACAGAACAGATGTGTGTAATGAAAAGCAGAGATTGAAAAATAGGTTATCAAACATCTCTACTTGTGGCAACGCCTGAGAAAACGTTTTTTGTAAAATCGCTCTCAGAAACTACAGATAACCATCGGAGAACAGAAGGGAATTCAAAAAGAAAGTTCAGTATTTTCATCAATAGTCAGAAACTTTTTAAAGCTTGCTATCTTTTTAAGAAAACTACTTCAAATTAAATTAATCAAATTACATCATCTCTTCCTTCATTCTCTAACTTATACCAGTACTTGTACCATTCTCTAACTTATACCAGTTCACTTCTCTAACTAATACTGGTACACAATTTTGTTTTGTGAAACACATTCCCACTCTGCAGTAAAAAAACTGTTAATTCTAAGTTCTGTTAATTACAATGACTTTAAAATGTGAAAGTCAAGCTCAGCCAATCACAACACGCGTGTTGTTTGACACCTTGAGGGCGGCTAATTAGCTTCTCTGTTACAGGCCTGAGGGCAAAACCTGCATGCTCTCCCTTTTTTATTCATCACAACAGAAGGTTGTTACTTCTCTCTTGTGCAACAGAAATAAAATGAAGTTTACTAGTGGAATCTTCTTGATAATTTGCTGTTGTATTGATATTATATTTTTTCAGCTCTTATGCTTCTGTTAAAGCCTATCTCAGCGATTAATTGCAATTTCCAAATCTTTTTCTACACATGCCTGTTTTTGAGCTACGTACATCAGCTTGATTATAACAGGAAAATGACTCTATTTAGACCCCTTGTTTGTGTTTGCTGATGTGCGATGATTCATGATGAGAATTTTGGCTGATGTTTAATTTGTTGTTTCTGTTTATTTCTGCATCATCAACAGCTTAATTGGAAATCTGTCTTGGTCTATAATGTTTCTTTTTTCAGTTGCTAATTTATTCATGCTTTACTGTATGAAAGAATATGAATATGAACTAGTATAAAAGAATATGAATATGAACTAGTGCGCAAAGTCTGTCGCTAAATCGGTTTAGGTTTATGCAAAACAAGCAGATCTTTGCCAACATCAATAAGCGCCTTGAGTCTTCCTGTGTCCTTTCTGAAGAGGCTTAACTGCTGATTTTCGCCACATGGTTCCGTACCCTGAGAAACAACTTATCCATATCATATGAAGTTATTCTTTTTCTAAAAAAAATGACATTTGCTTGAGATGATGGGGTTCAATGCGTCTGTCTGTCATTTGTAATATTGTTTATTTTGTTTGTTTTTACATTTGTTCGCAAATATAAGCACAGCAGAGATTAAGTTGCACTGTGGTGAATGATATATTGATATATAATATATTGATATATTGATATATTTTTGCCATTTGGAGGGGTTGCAATACATTAACACAGTGACAGGAGAGTTTTCCGCCAACTGTATCGTAATCGTTTTAAAACGTTTTTCGTCTTTTTTAACTATCTATCTTAATCTCATTACGTTCTTACGTGTGTTCTGTAGTACTGAAGATTAAAATTTGTGAGTTTTGGCAGCTACTTAAATGTTAAGACAGATTTTTTAATCATGTTTAAACAGGAATGCAAATTCACAGCTGATAAGAGCGTCTGTTGAAGGGGTGGAGGGGCGGGTTCGCCTGTTTGGTGTTGAGTAACAGATGTTGCTAATTTAATGCTATTAAAAACAAAATGATGGACACATTCAAGTCTACAGTTTGACCACAAAACTCTCCCAGTAATTTACTACAAGGTCTGTGCTGATGTGTACAGTAACATAAGCTTCCCTTTGGTAATGCACTTAAGTCATAGAATTTGGGGTAATTTCATAGGACTGCCCATTTGCAAGGCCCAACAATAACACATGCGGCCAGATTGTTAATCATTTAATTTCATCAGCAGACTGATACACACCAAAAGACATGTCTGACTGGCGCCTTCAACCTCGGCCCGAGCAATTATCAAGTGCGGCTCGGTTTATTACGAGCTCTTTCTCTGCAGTGACACGTCTGACTCAGTTCTTCCACTTTTGAGCTAATTCTTCCATTATGGAATGACGTTCGGAGTGTTTTGTAGCGCGAGACTTGGCACTGAGAGATGCTCAAAAATTCACAGAGCTGTTTTGACCCTGGACTGAGTGTCAACCCACTCAAGTCTGGCGACTGTACAAAACGACAGGCCTCAGTTGTATAGCTTCTGTTCTCTTGTCTCCGGAGAAATGTAAACTGTTGAAATCAATTTTATACTTCCACATTTTCGCTGCTGTCAGAGGTAGATAGCGGTGAATTGATCTTTTCCCCCATTTTACACAGCTGAAAGTTCACTGAGTTCACACGACATTGAGAACAGAAATACAACTCCGAAGGGGTTTGTGCTCTTTGACCTCTAATTTATAATATCTTTTGTTATTTCTGATTTGTGATGCCACTATAGGTTTGCTTTAATCAATAATTCATATTGTGAAGACCATCCCAATCGTAAGCATGACAATTTGGAATTCGCAGGAGAGATGCTGCTAATTCGCATGCAAGGTGCGACGCTAAGGGTGTTGAGCGTGAGCCATCTTAAAAACCACCTGCTTTTCTGTTGCAGTGGTTTCCAGAAATGTGCCAGACTTATTGAAAGGGTCCGATGCATCAGGGTGTGGAGAACAGGGTTCAAATACATGAATATGCATAGGAGAACTATCCGAGTTTAGCACTAACTGTTAAATGCCACAATATGGGTTTGTATTATAATGGCATCCTATTATAATAGCGACACTGTTATTTTTAATCTCTCTTCTCTCATGCAGTCAGGAATCTTCACACCTATCTGTCAAGACAACCTTGATATCTGACTGTCCTTTACTGACGTCCTTCTGAACAGCCTCACAGACACGTAACAAAGGTACATTGGTACAACGTGATAAAACATGAATGAATCTGTTTTTGTGAATGAGGAGAGAAGTGTGCCTGGAACGTGGATTTGTTTAGATATTTACCTTTATACGAACAAGTTAAGGTTTCCCCTCCCACATCTCTATGACGCATCACTGCACCCTTAACTGCGCCATGACGAGCGTCTCCGAGTTGAATTCGAACTGATTACTGGATGACGCAGACTTTCCCCAGGAGTACAAACTCGGTGGGCGCTGTTTAAAAGACGACGTGTAACGATAAAAACTCTTGTGGCGGTTTTTAAGATACTCCCGATAGTTTTTGGTCAGCAGCGTGTATAGAAACGGGTTAATACAGCTGTTGCTGTATGTCAGACTCGCCACCAGGTAATTGATGCTCGTGTGCGTGTGCGAGGCGAGACGGAAGGGCTTGTGGTACAGGGGCACAAGTTGCCATATCCAAAAGGGCAGAAAACACGCCCAGAACACAAGCACGATGGTGAAAATCATAATCAGAACTTTCTGCTTTGGCGATCGCTTGCTGCCTTTGTTAATAGCGGAGGTCCTTTGAGATTCTAAGTAAGTCTTGGCTAATCGGGTGTACAGGTAACCAATGACGAGTCCCGGTGCCATGATGCTTGTGCAAAATAGGACCGTCAGGTAGATTTTATACGCCTGTGGTGCCCAGGTGGGCGCACACATCCTTTTCACCACGCCATCTGCGGCTTTCTTAGTAGTCAAATTAACCATGACCATCATGGGAAGAGTTAGCACAAGAGATAAGATCCAAACGCCCCACGCCATGGTTTTTCGGTAGCTCTTGGAGCGCTTAACAGTATCTAAAGGTTTGGTCACCGCCAAGTACCGCTCCATGCACATGACCGTAAGCGTAAAAATACTCGCGTGCATAGTCAACAGATCCAGACTTAGCAGGATCCTGCAGCCCACGTCCCCGAAGTACCAGTCCTTCAGAAAGTACGTGCATACCACGAAAGGGATGGTGGAGAGGTAAAGGAGATCCGCAAGCGCCAGGTTAATGATCGATATGTACATCGAAGTGGCGAACCGTATAGAATGGCACATCACCACCAGGGTATACACGTTGCCCGAAACTCCAACGATGTAGACCACCGACAGCAATGTCCCGAAAGTCGACGTTATCACGAGCTCGTCCACAGACGCAGAGTTGCTGTTACGGGACGCGCCATTGAAATCGCCGGACTTTGTGTAATTCATTGCGCTCGCGGTAAATGCGAAGCCCTGCTAAGCGAAGTTTCTGGCAGGTGCGCTAGACTCCAGACGCTGTATTTGTTATTTGACAAATCTGTCTGAGCATACTCGCCGATGTCCGCAGCTCCTGACGTCAAACCCATGCGCTACACTTCTGTCTTTACGAAATATTTTAGAGAAAGTTGGGACCAAACATGAGGATGCTTGATAGTGCTTGATTATCTTCTCTTGTATTTTACTAATCTGTCGGATTGACCCTAATTATTTAAAGGACCACAAATTTGGCACATTAAATATTACTAAAGAAATATCAAAAATAAGGATCGTTTAACGTGTTTGTTTATATAGCTATGTAACTATAATTATTCACTCACTATGTTAACAATTCGCAGCTTAATGATGGCACCTATTTTAGGTTCTTTCGAAATATTAACAATTTGTTTTGGACAAAACAAAACAACGTTTTGACCTGCATATTGGCGTGCGTCAGTAAACATTTCAGTAACCTAATTACCACGGTATCTCTGACCGTGGTAATTGGAACTAGTTAGGAACTAGTTAGAATATGGAACTAGTTAATTCCATATGTCTGCTATTCTCGGTTTTAAATAGGTTTAATGATTAATATAGTTTTACTCTTTGATTACTAATTTTGCTAAATGACATGCTTTGCTATAGGAACTGCTAATTTTACTATTAGTAAAATTAATTGACTCAAAGCGATAAAACTCCTCAAAACATGACGCAAACATGGCTGTGCATTTAATTGTCCTCAGAAAATCATTTTTTATTTTTGTTTTAACCCCCATTGTCCTTTTATCTCAGTACAAGTTGCTTTTTGCTACCAGGGGACATAAAATTCAATTTTGAAAGTGCATAGATGCATCACCGTTATTACCTCAGTGGTTTACAGATATTTTTGTTCCTGTTGCTATTAAGTTTGGATTTATGTATTTCTTGACTGTCCCTATGTATTTGTGCTTTATTATAGTGCAGAACTTTCATTAAATTTTGTTGTTGTTTTTAATGTAGGTCTATGAATATATTTACCTTTTCGTCAAATTTGAAAAGTGAATACAAGCAGTTGTTCCTTGAGGGAATCATTTTTACGTGATTTAAAAACATATTTTCTGTTTCTAACAAAGTCAGAATAAATGATTTACATTACTTGAATAAAGGCAGGTCATTTAACATAAGAAAATATGTCCGAATGTAACGCAAGCACGTGTAGGAAAATGTTCTACTAGGGTATGAGGAAAAAGACCCTGTTCAAACGTTCCTTACATATTTTCCTCACAGACATATATGTGAACAGAGCCGTCATTGATCCCTTGTGGATCCTTACACAAGAATGACAGACAGCGCAGCATGATGTTATATACTGTAAGTACTGTATACACTGTATTGAGAGCCCTTTAGGTCTCTGAGGCTGAGAGCAGATGATTGGCAGGGCGGAACTGTGGGATAACTGTGGGAGCTGAATACTGATTATGCTTTAGGAAAACCGCTGTGGAGGCCAGAAGGAACTCACAGGCAGGTGGGCCAATTCAGGAACGGGGAGTTGTTTGTGTGTTTACGTGCTTTTCTGAGTGAAACACTTCCTGTAACAATTCGAGGTCTTTTTGATTTGATTGCATGACGCAAGAGATCCTGTGGTTTTCCCCAGTTCCTCTCAGGTGTATTAACGGGAACTGTCCATGGTGCTGTTCTGAATAGAGAGCAGCTTTTGTCGCTGCATTTGTTATACTCTTGAGGAGTGGAACAATGCAATGAATCACTATGAATCTGCAAGCTGCAGTGAATCTGTTGTTTTCAATATTATAAAAAAAAGTCAAATATCAAGCCTTACAAATACGAAAAGCCCTAGAGATCATTGTAAAGTTCAAAAGAGATTTTCCCTGGTCATCTTTGGGATTCTTAACTGGGCTTTGTATAATTTCTTTTGGCCATACCAGACAGTGCACTGCATGTATCTTTACATCTTATGTAAGGATGCATTGTCATGTCAAAGTTTAGGGCAGAGGGAAATAAGACACGATTCGTGATGCAATATACTGTTTCTGGCCCTTATGCTGTGAAACTAGCAATGATCAAACGGTACAACTCGTCCCAGCTGCTGGGATCTTCTGTAACCAGCTGTCTACCTCCCCTCTCTCTTCCCACAAATGGACACTTGCCTGCTGGTCTAGAAACTTGAAACTTGCACTGAGAAGTGAGGCTTCTTCACATCGCTGTTGGAACAGTGGGTTCACTGATTGCCATTTTATTCAGATATAAGTCACGCCTGTTCAAATGCACCGTTTGAACTCTGCAGCCACAGAAGACACGGCAAACGTTCCTACAGGCACATGGAATTTTATTCGTAACATTGCTGGACTACACGTCCTTCTCTGCAGTTGCTTTTGTAAAGAATATCTGCAGGAGTCTTTTTAACTACAGTATTTTGCTCGTTTTCCTCGTATTTCAGTTTCAGTTTTCCTGTATTTGCTTTCCTCATCTTGCTATTTGACACGTGAACGCATTAATGCTTCTCTGTTTTTCTATGAATAAAATCTCACTGAATATGTAAAGGTTTTGAATATTAGTTAGTCTCGGAACGGAAGCAGTCAATGGACTTGTTCATGAATATTAAACGCATTTGCTCATTAATGCGTTCACTGATGGCACGGTGGAGATACAGAGATAACATTTGCTTTGAGTCTTGCCTGTTATAAGAATCGATTCTGGTTTTTGATTAGGTGTTGGCCTTGCACATACATTGGTCTAATTGATCTATCCACAGCTGCCTGTAGTGAGCACACCAAATTTTTCATATATTTCATGAAAATGATCTCCTAATGGGGATCATCTCCTCATTACCATTAGGAGAGAACCAGGGCTGACTGAGTTATCTTGTCTCACTACCGGGACAAAAATATGACCCGAAAAAAAAAGCCATTTTAAATAATGAATATGACTCGAACTTTTCTGTTTTGCACGTGACATCAATTGTGAAGGGGCATTTATCCGGAGAACTGGAACTGATGCTTTAACAAGGCCTCCACAGAAATCATTAAAACATCTGCAATATTATTCCATTTCAAGTTTCCCAGAATTCAGTGCTGCTTTTGCATACATTATTTTTGGGTTTCCAGGTGAACTGTTCTGTTTAAGACATCTCCTGGACCGCTGTGGATTCCTTCACTATTCTTCTACTAAGTCTGGCTGCTGCTGATCATTCCATGTATCCTCAGGTGCCTTTGCCATTGGAATCTTCTCATCTTCTCATTTCACCCCTTGCTTTTTTGATGTGGCTGTCTTATAATCCTGTTTCATAATAGATGTAATGATTGAGTCCTCGGGGTGGTTTTACAACTGAGGTCTGATGTCTCTGTTCAGATGCTCAAGGATTTCTCTAGCATTAAAGAGGTTACATAACCTTTGCAGTTAATGAATGAATGAATTAGCATATAATGTAGTTTAAAAGTAGAGTAGACAAAAGATGTTAGCAATAGCAAGGTCCTGTCCTCTGTTCAGAGAGCTCTCCAAAGCTACGCCTCCCCCAAAACACATGAATGTGGAGGTATGCAAATACATAGTTTGACAGGTCAGTAGGGCATCCTATCATTGCGTTCGGACCGAATGCAATGATTGGATGAACATTTAATGGTCTTGCCTTTCCACAGAAGATTTATAAATATATATTTAGATCTCTTTACTTAGGGATTGCTATTAGGATGTGGAAAGGCCAGCATAACAAATAATGTTTCTGGAACAAATCGCCTACCCTGCCTTTAAACCATTGCGTTTTTAAATGAACTATTATTGACAGTCTTTGACAGTTTTTGATTTTGAAATAGCTGCAAATATCAGACCCATGGCTTAATATAACAGTTTCTCCACTAGTTTAGTTTGAGTGCATATGAAATGAGAGCTTCTTAGTTCCGCCCATGACAGAATACACTGATGCTAATATGTAACCTTTGGCTGTTCCTCTGCTATAAAATTAGGTATTATTATAATAACCAGTAATTGTAGTCGGAGTAGGTGAGGAAGTCATCAAGTTTTCTAGACTTCCAACTACCTAGTGCTGGTAGTATTCTGTCATTACTGTTCGCACCCAAAACAGCTGTAGGCATAATACTGTTGTTTTGGCAGCTTAATTATAGATGTGGAGAAAAGTGATAGTCTGAAATGTGTTTAGCACACTTCCTGCTTATAAGAGGAAACCTTATTGTGTGCGTAGCTGTGCGTGTGTATCTCTGTGGCTGGAGTGTATTAATATACACATAGTTTAAAAGCCACAAGGTGCCTTGCAGTAATTGAAAAGGGCCCTATCAAAACAGACATGGCTAAGGGGCAATTATTAACTAAATTGTCTGGAAGTGATTTCAAAAGAGCCCATTACATTTCCATTCAGTTAATATGCAGAGCGACATTTTCAAAAACTGATGCATTGCAAATGACATCCACACCGGCTGTCATGATGCCACTTAAAGAGGTACAACTAGTTTGTCGGTAGTGTTTGCTCCACTCTCCTATCAACTCTATCATTTATTCATTTGTATAGCGTTTTTAGCATCGAGTGAATTACTGCTTGTAGCATTGTTTGTTAGTTTGCAATAGCTGCATTGTTTAGTCAATTAGTGTAAATGCATGAACACACCAAAAAAGTGTCAAGTAGCGAGTTTTGTGAATCGTGTATTGTATAATAGATTGATTTACATATAAAGGAGGCATGCTCGACCTCATTTAAAAGGTCCTAGTTAATAAATCCTGGTTAAGCTACTGTACATTGTGGGTGGGTGATGGATGATAGTTGAAACAGGATTATTGTACACAAAACCGCTTTAGTGAATTAACACCAAAGTCTTAAATAAACAAAGTTAAACATCTCCCAGATGTAATAGCACACAGATGTCCTCAAACAAACGACCTTCATGCAGTTTCTAATTAGATAAGCAAACCGTGCATTGCAGCTTCCTGTCAAATTGCGAGGTTTCACACTGCGGTAATTAAGTCGTTGAGGAGCACTTGACGCCGATTTGCTAAATGCACCTTGCAAATCTGTCTCAAATGATAGACGACATATTCGCAGTTTACTCAATAGTAAACTTTTACTTTACTCGTATCTGTTTACACTGGATGACCCCAACAAATATGCATGTATTGTCAAATGCTGTTAAATAACAGATTTCATACTTTGCACCAGCAGATTTTCACTTTTCTCTGTGGCTTGCGGGATGGTTTATGCAGGCGCATTGCATTCTGCCCGCGTCGCATTCTGCCCGCATCGCATTCAGCCCGCGTCATCATTGCTCATGGCATGTTATGTCATATTATTTATTAATTTTGCAGTGGTTTGGGGTTGCCTTTACCTGTGTGCTATTGTACTCTCTTAGATCTGAAATGATTTATGCCGCATGGAGTGTTTCGCCATCGTTTACAAGAAATTTAAGCCGCGCATATAAGGTCTGTTTGTTTACTGGTTGCCAGTGACTTCTGTTGTGCTGTTATACTGACTGATTGCCTCTGTGCTTTGCTCTCTATAAATATTTAGGTCTATATTGGTGTTTTAAAAGGGTTGTTGGGTGATTGTCTGCAAATGTGATTGCTCGACAGACTCCTGCTGCCTGCGCAATTACCGCAGGCCAAAATGAGACACATGGAGCACATACGGTCTCTTGCTTCTGCTAAAAATAGCTTTTAAAAGCATGATTATATTCAGTATTCCCAAGGCGGACGTGTTGTGTTTATTTTAAGAGTTTGGGGCACAACAATCAGCTGATTGCCCCAATGGAGTTATCAAGAATCTGTCGGAACAATATATAAGCAGATGGTTCCTCCAAGCGGTTACAGCTCGAACTGAAAGGTGCTATATGGAAAATGTTCACACCAGTTTGATTTTTAAATGCCATGTTTTGTGTACCAGCAGAACGAGCGGGAGTGCCACGCCGAACCGATAACATCAGCTCTGACGCTGGAGCGCCTTTATCTCCATGTACCCACAATTATGCCATCATTGTCATTATTTTCCACCGTGCCTTACGAGTGATGTCACATGTGGGGTTTAATTACATCCTGTCTCGGTCACACAAAACATTCACGCATGACTTTTTCGTCACGCAACACCTACATATCCATCGTTTAGCGTTCTGACGCTGTCCTAACGCACGCTATATGATTTGTTAATGATATATATATATATTTTAGTTTACAGTTATATGTATATACTGCAAACAATATATATTTTACCATCGGATTTGTTCGGTAATGCCATGTGAAAAATATTCCGTTTAGTTTCATAAGAGGCACGGTGGGTTTTACATAACAAATAATATTCTATATATAAATAATAAATCTATATAATCGTGGACTGAGGGGTTATGGAAGCCTGCTCGAAGAAATCTATTTGTATTGCTCGCATCCGTGACTCTGAATGCCTGTGAAATCTGCTCTGGTGGGCATCTCATTTCTTGTTATCCTGGAGCCCACATCAAACATTCATTTCACCTTTTCGCATTTGTGCGACTCTTTGATCTTTCTAATCCTTGTCCAGGGAAATCTGGAGAAAATTGTTTCTCGAGTCCTGTTCACAAATTAGGCAATTAAACGTCTCAATGGTCCACTCAACTGGTTTCGGATACGAATGCATAAAGAGAATGCAAACGCGATGGAATTTTCATATCAAATATTAGAAGCAAAACAGCGATTTGCATACTTTTTTGGATAGTTTTAATAAGGAAAAAAAGAGCTTTGTTTTAACCTGCGTTTGTTTTAAGCGCAGGCCTCGGCGATGTCCTTAAAATGTCTTTCTCCCGGTAACTACCTCTCCACATCCGCCCACACTCGCACATATTTCTTTACGAACGTTTGTCAGAAAGGTTAATTTTTCGGCGTCTATTTGTAGCTTTGTCTCTCATCCTCATTTGCAGCTTTGAATTATCTAAATTATTTCCAACAAAAGCTTGCACGACACAGTAATTAGCAATGTGGCTGTCACATCCTTTCCCCAACTATTATTTTTAAGGCTTCCCACAGTATAAGAGATTTTTACAGCAAGTAATCGTATGAGATTCTTTATAACTTTGGAACAGTCAGTTGACATTGTAATTAGTATGACAGGTTGTGGTGTTCCTGGAATAATGGTTAAGCATTAGAGTTATTAATTCAAAATTTTCCAGTTCCAAACCCAGAGAGTGTGATTCATAAACTGGGATACTAGCCCTGAGTTTGGCCCAGAGGGACTGTTTCTGTAATGTACGGTGAGCTGTTTTTGGATAGGGAAGCGTTTGATGAAAGATACAGTAGTTACCATGACTGTCATAATTTTGTGCCGTTGAAACTCATCCAGTTTCATGATGCGATGTAACAAAGCAGCCAAAGTGGCCTCTTATTGGTTGCATTTTAAAATATCACTGCTTTGCAGGTCTGATACACTGGCCCGGAATGGCGTCATTATTTGTCCACAAATAAGAGTTTCTTTCATCATTTAGTCTTGACAGAATGTAATTCTTACCTGATTAACCATCCCTGCCATTTATAGCTTTAAACTATGTTAATGTAATGTTCATATAATGCCACACAAGCTGTAAAGCCTCGCTTGCAACTTTAAATTATGGACAAAATGAGCGGTAATTTAAAGCCGATGCCTGGCATCTGTTTGCCTCTTGATTTTGGAGAGCCGTTTTCTGCGTTCACGGGAACACAGCGTGCCCTGATATCGCAGCACAGATGCACAGCGCTCTCCGAGATGCACCTTTTAAGCTCTGCCGCTCTCACTGAGAGAGACAATCCTCCACTGACAGACCTTATTTACAGGCCCTTTTGATCATAGGGAGTTGAATTGTGACAGTCATTAGTTTGTAATGCTGTCTACAGGGACCAAACTGTGCCTGCCATGTTTCTCAGCTCCTTTATCAAAGGGAATGAGTGGTCAGAGGGACTAAGGGACTCACTTGTGATTTGGTGGATTAATGATGCCCCCAAAGAGAGTTGAACCGGAGAGACACAACAAAGGCAAATATGATCTTTGATTAAAGCACTGCAACAGTGTTGCGTCTGACTGCACAAAACAATTCATATTGTGTGTTATACTGTAAATATAGTCACTGAAGGATGTTGTTTGTTGTTTTAATTTTGTTCTTTATAAGTGAAATCATTAAATGCCATCCTTCTGGTAAAATATATAGTGCCTGGCAGGTAAACCATAAATGACCGTTGCTAGGCAACAAATATAACAATCAGCTATGGGTAATGTGCAGTGATACTAATAATAGCCTGTTGCAGAGGTTGTGGCTGTGGCCAATCAGCATCAAGGACCGGTGCTATCTGTTTTCTAATAATACAAAAGTTACAGAATAAAATATAACAGGCTGTTTAAGGTGACATAAGGGTAAGATGTTTAATTGTTGACCAAGTTTAAGTGTTCTTCTAATTGAGATTTTACTTTAAGAGTCTATTGAACAGCCTAATGGCTCAGAATTGTGTTTTGTATCTCACTAAGCTATCCACTTAGTGAAATTTCAAGGTTATTTTGAATTTCTTCCAAGGTTAATATTCTCCAAATGATGATGTCAAAATAGCACTAGTTATACTTTGACATTTTCAATAAAACACACAATCATACTTTTGAGATGATGTGACTTGTCATCGTCTTCAATTACAAGAGGTGTCGCTTGACAGCACCAATCCCTCCATTTATGAAATTGTGTAACTCCGATAATTTAATAGTTATTTCCCCACGTGGGCTCTTCTGGAAGCGCCATTGTGCTGCAATGCATGAAAGTTGCTTTAAATTACAATTCCATTGATCATGTTGTTTTTCTCCAAGCTTCACACGCTGAATGGTTTTCAATACAAAGTTTTCTGTGATTATTGCTATCACAGACTTTTGTTGGTGGTATAATAACCAACACCTGATGGATCTGTATGCCTGTCTGTTATTTATTTCATTTAAATTGAAGGAGAATGAAGGTGACAGTGAAATACAAATAAATAACAGTAACAAGATATGAAATGTATTCAATACAGTATCGTGATGGACAAGCACGCTAATTGATTTAAAATGCTAGAGCTTTTACAATGGTGTCATTTTTTCTGTTGGTGTCAGTTCTGAGTTTACTTATGGGGTGTGAATGAGGGATCAGAATGATGACAGAGTTGGACTGTGAGGTTGTGGGAGGTGATGCATGTTGTAAACTCTATAGAAAGATGAAGAGATATGAGGGCTTGAAGACTTTATAGTTTTCTGGGTTGATATGCTAGCAGTATAAATGTTTCAAGGATGCAGTGCTAGAAGAAAATGGCGATCATTTTTTGTCTATTATTTAAAAATAATAAATGTTTTTACACCAAATTTGCTCAAGTTAGCGCTTCTAAAATAAAGAAAGTGGAAAAAAGCTTGAAAAATTTGTATGACAAAAAAGCGAGTACATTTTTAATAAGTACAGCCATGCTATTTTAGTATGCAGTATCTCAATGCATAAACATTTGTCTTATTCACCATCTACTCGCCCTCACTTGTTTATACAGAGTTTATACTGAGCATTTGAATAAAGTCATTGTTATGACAAATCTCGAGTTATAGAATGATGCTGTAAATTAAACTTTTTATTATCGTGGATGCCCCCCTTTTTATGTAAATGAGACTTACAAAACACAGCGACATTTACTAAGCACAGTTAATACTGCATGAAGTTCATTTCAGATGTTCCTTTAAATTTTCTACTGCTCAAAACAGAAGTAATATAATCAAATGATGATCATAAATAATAATGATGGTATACATCATATGCAGATATGGCAAATATTCAGATTCAGACTTTTTAGGAGTCAGTTCAGGTGTCAGGATCACAGTGGTGGAACGGTGCTATGTGCTACCAGTGAAGCATTTTAGGTGCTGATAATTCTGCTACATCCTCCACAACCCAGCATGACCTGCGCGATAGGAACCTGCTCCATGCAAATTGCGATCAGCACTAATTCTGGAAGCTCATTTGCACCGCTACCTGATTTGCATAATTCCTTTAGTGAATCGGGAGCTACAACAGCACAGCCAGAGCGTGCAAATAAACAGTATCAGTGGACACAATTTATTCCTAGTGAATTCTCCCTGTGTCGATTCCTGTAGCTCAATGGTTAAAGCATGGTGTTAACAACGCCAAGGTCATGGGTTCGATCCCAGTGATTGCACATACTCAGAAACAATGTATAGCATAATGCAATGTAAGTCGCTTTGAATAAAAACATCTGCCAAATGCATAAATGTAAATGTAGATTCACCTTGTCCAACCAGTTTTGGAACAGTGCGTTATAAACAGTTAATTTCATTAAAGTGTTAATAAAATCTCCTGTAGGTACAGATTTGTAACGTGAACCAGCAACATTTCAGAAATTAGACAGTCTCGCACAAACCTCTGGGGTCTAGTTATAAATCTATGTTTAGAATTCTAGGACAAAAGCAGAAAACATTTGTCACGTTGCTTTCACTTCTCACACTCTTCAAAAGGTGCATTCAAAGTTGAGCATAATCACTAATGCATGCAATTGTGTGTCCAAATTTGTTGTTTTCCCATGATGTTATTTTTCATTTTGCATCCCAAATCCTTTCCCTTTATTTCTGGATACTTCAGAATCTATTAAATCACAGTCATCCTCAGACCAAAAGCTTCTATTATTGTGAACAAATCCCACCATCAAAACCAAAAGCCAGCACTGAATGAAAATACCACACTAGTCAATGTTGTGTTACGTAGCCAATATATTTGTTTCTCACTCAAAAATAAATAGGTTTATTAATAAATCTGTGGGATTCAATTGTGGACAGTATGTCCACACACCGGAAATGGGTTTTCTTAACAGTCGAATAGATACACAACACCAAATTAGATGACAAACCCAACTTAATCTTATCTACATACTAGCTAGCAGTAGCACACATTAGCTTGCTAAATGCGTAGAATGTATTAAATGGCAGTTTGGTGTACATACATGCAGCTCAAATATTATTGTAGTCCAGTTTGTGCTGAATACAATGTTATCAGACTTTAGCTATTTATATGTTTATAAGCACCTGAAAAAAGCACAAATGTCAGAGCATTTCAAAACTTCTCCAGGGCTCCAAAACACCCTCGGACCCCAGAGGGTTAATACATAACACAATAAGAATTTCCTCATAGTTTACCCCGTACGGTGTTAAATTTAACAACATGTATGTTAGAAACTGAGGTTATATTTTTAGTAAACTGTAGACAAAGGCACATGTTCTGTGCTTGTTAAGCTGCAGCTTTTAAACAGCATGGTCTCTCTGAAGTGTAATGACAGGTTTACTCTGAGACTGCAGGGCTGGTGAAGATAGCATATCTATTAATGAGACCAGACTCTGTTTCCGTAAATTTTCCAGCATCGCACCTCAGATGAGCTGAGAGTATATGAACTGAGAGTCATCATTGCATTAAGAACTAGTTGTTTGGTTCTGTACATTCCATGTGGATTTGATGTAAATATAAAGGTCATTTGGATTCAGACTGTGGTCCAATTTCTGTGCGTACAGAGTAGGATCAAGCATTTAGAAGTGGAGTCAGAACTGTGTGTAGCTGCAGTCTGGAATATAGCTTGTATTTAAGAAGGGTTTTAAAAAAAGAAAAAAAAAGAAACTCTTTATCTTCCGAGATGCTTTTAAACGTGTTGATTTTATTGGACTCCTTTATTTGCCCCATGCAACGATAACGATTTTCCATAAATATGTCTTGGATGACTATTATAATCATTGCTTTCTTTATAGACTTCTGCTCATTATCTGGGTAAGTCTTAACGCATTATCTGCTTACGCACTCAATGAATAAAAAAACAGCTCACGTATTTCTGCTTGACTTGTTAAAATGTGCCCTGGATATTGATTTCTCATTTTTGGCATAGTACGAACCCAATTAAGATTTTAAGCACCACCAGTTTGTGCCGCCCGTCTTGTCATGGTCGAAAAATGGCTTTGTTCCTTCAGCATTCACACACAGTTTTGTCTTTTTGTCAATTGCTTGGTTCTAATTGCCATGGCATAATTGCAGGCACTTTAGGTCTGGCATAGGCATTTGTCAAATGTGGATAGATGACCTAAAATTCCACAGTGACCGATTAGGCATAAACCTGGGCTGTGTAAAGGACATTTGCATGGGCTGGAGACTGCAGGAGGAGAGCTGTTGTACTATTTTTACCCTTTCCAGCAGAGAGACATCACACAGTTTGGACAATTTTACATTGTTCGGGAAATTACATAAAACATTCACCAGTTCACTGAGACGGTTGTTTAGTGACCGATTTTAATGTTAAAGGGGGCCTGAATAATTTAGGGGAATTGAGACTGGGGATCTGCTCAACCGTGTATTTTCAAAGTGACTATTTGCACACAGGTGTAAATAGCATCTGATACCACAAAACGCAATTTTGAAAATGTGACCCGGAGGGCGATGCGCGTGTCCTAACATTTTCAGTGCTTTCACATATGTATGACATATGACATTTTACAAGCACCAACCTCTCCTTTCTTTCTGTTATATAGTATTGTAGTTATATATATATATATATATATATATATAGTATTGTTTATAATATTATAGTTAAATATATCATAGTATAGACTGTATTGTGCTATACAGTATGTTTTTGTTGGGTTTGTCTTATTGTACATGTCTCCCTGCCTCTGGAACATTCCTGTGTCCCTAACGCAGCTTGACTTCTTTTGGTTTTGTCTCTGTTGTGTCTTTCACACACACAAACATACGCTGGCACCTCCGCAGCTGTTTTTGCATTCATTCAGCGATTTACCTTCATTCTAAATAGAAGCTTCATTTACTTTCACTCTCAGCTGTGCTATCAGATGATGCCAGACAGCCATGAGAATTATCAATGGCACCTAAACGCACTGATTACCGCTCACCGCCGTAATGATACAATATCTGTACGCAGACTATTATGTGCTACGTTTCAATACTGGGCAAAAAGTCACAAGCCTGTTTTGTCAAAAATTTCAATGTTCTTTAGAAAACCAAGACAGCAAATAAAATAAAAAGGCTGCTTTATGCTTGAATGGCTGGGCTAATTTCCCTGCAGACTTGAGCAGCGAGAGACCCTGAGCAACCATCTTTGAATAGTTTTCAATAGTTTTTTCGAACCCTGAAAGTTTTGTATAAAGCAACACAAAAGAAAGAGACCAACGGAATGAGCAACCGCAGGAAATAACTGTTTAACAAAAACTATTGGCACCTTTTCCTTTCAGACAACCTTTTGCTCAGGAGTCTCTTTATTCTGCTATATTGAGGTGAACAGTGTTCCTAAACACACCGTACAGTACTTGCATTTTAAATGGCACCCCACTATTCTGTGCAGTGTCTGGCTTATGAATTTATTAAACTACACCTGTCACTAATCACTCCTTGCCGGCTGGTATATGCCGGTACGTCCCCTGGATGAATGAAAGACAATCAACACAGCCCGGTTCTTGATCCAGCTGTAGCCAATAGTTTTTCCTCTCCAAACTGGTGACTCTGAGCTGGCTTTAGACACAGACAGTCTGACTCTCTGCTCATCCCCTGGAAGCAGACGTCTTGTAATCCAGCCAAAAGTCCCACAGTCATTCTCTGTTGCAGACATATTATGTGGGCTGTCACGAGCTCTGAAGTTTCCGGAGTCGTTGATAACTGAATTCTGAAGAGTTTCTTGTGGATCATTTGTTTAAGATGACACATCTATCTTTTGAAGCATTGCACTTATATTTGAAGTCTTCAATTGTTTTTCTCAGACAGCGGTGAAATGAGAGACTTTTGTCTGAAAATCAAGACTTTTATGTGAAGAACAGCAATCTCACGTGTCACTTCAAGTGTTCCTGTTTCAGAAGGAATCTCAACATGAACTGAAATGTTTCTCCTCAACTTTTCCCATAACCTAGAGAAGCTAAGTATCTGGGCTTGATGTCCATATGCATTTTAAAGCTCTGTTCTCTTAATGTATATAACAAGTGTTTGTATTTTCCAGGTTGTTTTCCTGACATCAGAGACAATTGAAACCTAAATGAAACAACTGAGAACTATATTAGAGCCGTGCAATTTTTTATGGGTATTTTAGACATGTGTTGGACTTAAATGGTCACTGGCTCCATGTCAATAACTTCAAACCTCATTGGTGACTGCAGTCACAACACACAAGAACCAATTAAATTTAAAACAATTGAGGCGGCACCTGCATTTAAATGTTTGCAGTCAGACATGCTGTATCAATTGCTAAATACGCTCAAATGACTACTTTTCTTTCACAAATGTATCATTTTACTTCAGAAGACATTCATTAACAAACTGGGGTCGTATGGTTTACTTTTATGATAGATGGAGGCACTTTTTGGAGCTTCAAAATCTTGGGCACAATTCATTGCCATTTCAAAGCATTTTAAAGAGTCAGGATGTTACATAATGTAATTCTGATACTGTTCAGCTACGAGAAAAAAATCATTAACACAGAAATCCTTGAGGATGAGGCATTTATTGGTTAATTGATTATTTATTATTGTTATTATTTATTGGTTAATTTATTGTTTATTATTGAGTAATTTATTGGTTAATTGATTATTTATTATTGTTATTATTTATTGGTTAATTGATTATTTATTATTGAGTAATTTATTGGTTAATTGATTATTTATTATTGTTATTATTTATTGGTTAATTTATTGTTTATTATTGAGTAATTTATTGGTTTATTTAATGTTTTTAAAGTGGAGTACCCCTTTAAAAACGATAGATATTAAGCTCTTTTCTCTAATGGTCACGAGATTGCATGCGTGCCTTTTTGTAAAAACATAAAATCCATCGAACATTTTCTACCGGAAAGATGTGTAATAGCTGACACTCTTGACTCATACCAATGTTTATACACAATCCTTCCATAAGTGATTTGCATCCAAGGGCAGAGCATCTGTCTGTCTCAAACAATGAGGATTGATTGAGAGAACACACACCAATATTCCTCTGGCAGACCTCCACCTTGAAGAGTGTTAGACCTTCCATGCATGCACTGATTGATTGAAGCTGAAGCAGATGAGAAGACGGGTGGGGGGGGGGTATGGTAGAGAAAGTTATCTCGCCTTATTTTCCCTCTTGCATCTGACAGCGTCAAACGCAGAGGGTGGTTCTGGGAATCGCACCTGTTCAAAGCTCACAGTCATTAATCTCTCCTCACTTTGACTGATGGGGGGGGTGT